>JAOYMR010000018.1:7829375-7844921 GCA_025802075.1 Tenebrosternarchus preto | reverse complement strand
TTTCATATAAATTATACAGTAACTCTGCAGATTTTACATGTCACAGAAATAATATTCAAAAACTCCATAGACAGACACACACACACACACACACACACACACACACACACACACACACACACACACACACACACACACACACAAATGCTCATTTTGAATTACAAGCCTGTCAGTTCTTTAATGACTAATCTCCATCATGGTCAGAAGAATGAAGACATTTTGCTGTCTCTGCCTTTATGAAAACACTATATGGAAAAAACTGTACTGTCAAACCTAAGATACTCAGTCTTATGCCAGTCTAACAAAACAGCCACTATAACACTGTCAATCAGAAAATGGAACGTATTAATTCAAGCCATTTAATTTAGCACACCACAGATATTCTAATGTAACAACCTTCACACAAAAGCATGTCTACTGGTGGTGCAAGTATTCCTTTTCTGACTCTTCTAGCACTGTAATTTTTAATAGGTCGACAATTTTGCTTTGCGGTGCTAATAACTGTAATCACCAGATGTGTGGGTAACTTAGGTAACCACAATCACCAGATGTGTGGATAATTTAGGTAACCACAATCACCAGATGTGTGGGTAACTTAGGTAACCATAATCTTTCATCCAAATATCAGTGAGCTTTCAGTGCTATGAGCAGGCAAAATACCTTTACTACCTTGAATAAAAAACAAAACCCTATCTTTTAAACTGATCTTATGTCTTGTCATATATTAACGTATGCAGTTGATATATATGATACAGATCTTGGTGAGTACTCTTATATTAGATAAATATGGGTTGTGAAACCTCAGTTCTGTTAAACTATATATAATAATCTTCCGTGCAGAGCTGCAGTGGAAGGCCACATTGTCAGAGACACTTTTAGTTGAATAAATTGATCAGTTCATTTGAGATCACTTTATTACTACAGAAGTGTTGATATTAGTGTTTTCTATTCAGAACTGTGAATTTTATTTACAATGGAAAAAAATCCATGCTGGACATATGAGAGCTTAGTTTGCAGTCATTCACTATATGCTTCCAGTTGTAAGATGCTCTTATTCACAAGTAGAGTATGTTACAGAATTTGAAAGCATAATGTGCTTTACAGTTATATCATGGGTAGCTTGTTTTTATTGTTAACAAAGTCTGCTCTCAGTGTATCAAAGCAAAATGAAAATTCCTTCCTCATGAACCATAGAAATTAACTAAAGCCCATAAAACAAACAAATAAAAAATATTCAGACTAAATTTCATGGGACATCTACCATCTCTCTCTATTCTCTGGAGATCTACTCTCTCTTAGGTGCATGGTTTAAAGCCCTGGTAAAAGGGCATAAAAAAGGGTGGATTTAAGCCCTAATAAAAGAACATAATGTTTTGTGTCTGGGAAAAGTGACATTTGTCTGTGACAGTGTGCTTTTCTTGTTAATTTCACTGTTTTGATTCTAGCAGAGCCTCAAGATCTGTGTTGCGGAATGAAATGACACAGGAACAATAGTACATAAAATATATGTGAAATGAGTCCTAATACAATGAGTGTCATCCTAAATTGCAAAAAACGTAGAGGTAATACACAAAAAATACACTCTATGCATTTTCTGACCAATAAATGGATTATGTTAAGATTCTGTAAACCTCTTGAGACCATCCCACTAATTTAGCAAGAAATGTTGAACAAACTTGTTGAATAATCTTGTGGTCACCCATGAGACATCATTAGATCCATATATGAGAACTACTAGGTGGAATGGAGGCTGACAATTTATGTGATAGGGCATTAAACAATAAAACATAATGTCTTTTTTCAAATATAGGGGTGGGCATAGTTTAATACAGGTCATGTGTGTGTGATTTAATAGTTTCAATGCTTTTAAAATAAATCTACAATATATAATGTTTATACAACAAAAACAATTCATGTTTAATGACTGCAAGCCCATACATTTATGTACAAAATTTGAGCAGGGTCCACGGTCACAGTCAAATACAAAATACATACAAATATAGGCTTACATGATCAAGATTGAATATATGAATGAATTTCATTTATTTATTTATTTTATGTATACTTCAATCATTTTAACGAAATCTTGATGATGTATATTAACATTTTTAACTTGCTTACTTTTACAGAGTAATAACAGTACACTATATCACAGTACACTATATCTCACTTGTAGACCACTTTAGAAGCGTGAAGTCTGATTGCTTGCCACTGTGGCTAGCCTTTTATGCTGAGGCTATAAATTTCCACTGTTGATAACAGTCCATGCTGTGGATAACAGTTTATGCTGTGGTTAGCAGTTTACACTGTGGCTAGAAGACAACACTGTGGCTAGCAGAATATGCTGTAGCTAGCAGATGACGCTGTGGACAGCAGTTTACACTGTTGGTAGTAGATGATACTGGGGTTATTTATTAGTCCTGATGCTGTTTGAGCCCTGCTCAAATACAAGCGAGAATGTAAGGATGGGCTCTTCTTAACTTCAATCATCTTCATTATTCTATTTTAAAACATTGCATTTGTGCAGAACATTGCTACTGGAAGTCACGTGATCCCCACTTTGACAAAACATGGCAGAGACTTTGGGGAAGGTTGCCTTTTTGCCAGTCCATTAGCTGCCCTCTCAAACCAGGATAAAATACCCCAGCCTGACAATAGAGGAGTGACTTGTTATTAAATGGGTGCAATTAGGCTTTGAGAATGAACATTCTGGCAATTAACTGCACATGACCATAAAACCAAAGAGAACTGCCACTGCTCCGTAAGGCAGATTAGTATGACTGAAGATTAATGTCTCTTCAGACTCACTCAGTGGATAAAAGAGAGAAGTGGGGGTTAGAGTTACAAGGCATTAAATTGACTATGAATATTCTGGCTGATGAGAAGCTAGCCAGGGCTTGATTTCAAGTCCTGTCTGGTGGCATTATGGAAGACAGCTATCTACAATGTGGATACTGTATCTTGGTAGTGGGTAATATTTTAAGACCCTGGACAGGAAGCCTTATTCCTTAGAGCTAGCCCTCCAGCAAGCAGGGTGTTGGAGTTTTACTGAGTGCTGATTTGTAGTTCTATTCTACAATAGCCATGTCAGACCTGACCAGACGCCTTGAAGGCAGTGTTAGTAACATACCACGATGGCACACCTGAAATATTTATTGACATTGAGAGTCATGCAGCCGGATAATAGTGGAAATGAAGGACAAGCCGAAAAATTTGCTCAGTACTGCGCGAAATGAACCATTCACTGAAACAAACTGCTGCAGGTTCAAATCACTGACCCTCACACAACACTGCACCAAATCATTGCCAATTTTGTTCATCAAAAGAAGTGGGCTTCTATATTTTGGGGTACTTGCAAGCAGTATAAGAACTTGAAAGTACAAATTTCCCTAAAATTGCTGAACGGTTCCAGCTGTAGTTTGAACAGCGATGCCACTAGAAGGAGCTCTGACTATGGCAAGGGATGGTCAGGACTTGGTGGGTCCTGTAGTGCAATGTCATGTCCCATGGGTAAACAATGAAGCAAACTCCAAGCCATGACTACGTGACAGGCTTTTTTTCTGGTGGGCACAGCCATCGACCTTTAATAAGGTCACTCATGTGGTGGACAGTGGCTCTTGGGTACATGAGCAATTTTGTAACGTTTCTGTTGCTGTGTTCTTGGGATGGTCAGTGGTCATGAGAGTTGGCTTCAGGAGATGACCCTGGTTATCTATTTGTACATTATCTTTCTTCTTCAGGTTCCACAATCACAGCTACTTCTCCAGGTTCCACAAATGACTTAAAATACGCAGGCCAGTAGTCACTGATAAGCCAACTGTCTTCAACAGGTCCTGCTTCTAGACGATGGCCCATTGTACAGTTCTATACTATAACGGAGTGCATTTCATTTACAAAGTTTAATCCTTTTCTACTGATGTAGAAAAGGCTTTGTTAAGTGATGATGCTGTAACTGCCACATGGGTATAGTGTATTGCTCTGATGATGTTGGGAAACTTGGCAATGGCTTAAGTCCTTCTTCACATCCCCTTGCTGATGATCTATGTATGGAAATGGTGTGTAGTTTGGCCTTAGGGATATGACTCCATCCAAAACTAAATCCAGTATACTGCCCACTAAGGTTTGGGAAATGACCAGTTTATCAACAATCTTCCACTGGAAAGTGTTGGTAGCCGGCAATGGTGGATGCAATGGAGACAAAAATGTATTTGTTTGCAGCATGGATGTTAAATGACAACACATTCAGAAGAATCAGCCCAGCAAAGAGAGGTGATCTAGTGCAATAAAGGAGGGTTGAGCAGGTCCTGTTAGATCAAACCAACGGGAGAACAAAGACAGAGGACAATAAAAGAGTCTGTCAGACTACAGTGAGTGGAGAGGAGAGAAGGGCAGATGATGCTATTTTGTTATTTTATTGTTTTATTATTTTATCCTGCTCATAATTGTAGCATTAGGTAATTACTGTGTTTTAATTAACCCATATATAATAACAACAATATAATAATTTATAATAAATTCACCCATTTATAATAACAGTAATATATACATTCATAATACAATAATATCATTGTTTATAATAACACTATTATATTAATTTATAACAACAGCAATATAATAATTTATAATAATATAATACTTTATTATAACAATAACAATAATGAAATAATAATAATAAACAATTAAACTAACTAATAATTTCATTCAACTTTATTTCAGGATGATAAAAGTTATGTTTAATGCAACAGAGAATCAATCAGAAAGGTTATAAAGTGGATGGGCACTGACATATTTCAGCCCATTAAATACAATTTGTGTAAGAAAAGTAAACAGTACAACAGACATTGTTCTTCTGAACAACCATTCATCATTTTTAAAAGTAACAACAGAATAACATGCTCAAGCACAGAATGCTAAGATGCCAAGTAAAAAAATCGGACATTATGTAAAATTATATCACCATGGCTTACAAACACTTATCTGTGGGTAGGAGAGAGGTTAGGGGGTGTGTGGGTGGTAGAGATGTGTGGGTAGCAGGGAGGTATTTTTTGGGGGGGCAGGGTGTGTGTGTGGGTGGTAGAAGTGTGTGGGTATGAGGGGTTAGGAGGACCAGGCAGGGTTGCTATTATTTCATTGCGTTTAATTAGCAGTCCAAGCACTGGCTCCTGAACTCTGAAACATGAGCCACTGTTCTCTCTTATTTCCATTAATAGAGAAAAGAAAGATTCCACAAAACAAACTGCATGAAGAAGCGAGGCCTAAGAAAAGTAATAATCATACGTAACATAATATGACATTTTTTTAATAATATGACATAATTATTCCATTTATTGTCCTTGTATCTGTTAGATTTTACTTTTAAAATATTTTTGGTATCATTTTTTTTTTTGATGATACCAAAGGCTTCACATTTGCAGCACTTATGATTTTATACTTAGAACCTACTTTATAAAGCCTTCTTAGCAGACACATTTCCTGGGCACCTTAATAGGTACACCTGTCCTGTAGGTACACCTTAATAGGTACGCCTGTCCTGTCGGTACACCTTAATAGGTACGCCTGTCCTGTAGGTACACCTATCCTGTAGGTACACCTTAATAGGTACACCTATCCTGTAGGTACACCTTAATAGGTACGCCTGTTCTGTAATTAGTGGTACAACCAGAACATGTCCATGTAGCTATCTGATTTGCAACAAATGTACGTTTGTTCATACATGGTACAACATTCCTTCACAAACCATCCAGCACCTTGTAGAATACATGTTCAAGTGAATCCATACTATTTTGGAGGCTTATAATGGCCGCAGAGAGTTTGTACATCACTGCTGTTAAAGATCTTCACTCATCAGCTGGGGCCCATGGTCTCAAAGCAGTGTTTTTCTAAATAGGTTGTAGAAGTTAATTTATGCTCCCAAAGGCTTGGCTGTCTACACACAGGTCCAGCCCATGTCTCTGAAGACTGCTTCAGCGCACTGTTCAGAGGTGAAGATATATGTTTGGCAGTCAGCTTGCTGTCCTTTCATACATTTGTGAGATCAACTCTAGAGTTTTGACAGGCCATTTCAGGCTTACAAGGGCTCTTTGGAAGATTGATCGAAAGTTTCCACTCGAAATAGGAGCTGGGCTTCTCTGTGTTCTCATGGCTCTAATAGCTTCAATTCAGGCTAAACCAAAACTTTCTATCGATGCACTCTACAGTACCAAATATATGTTGGAAAGGAGAACGCAGTTTCCCTGGATTAGCCAGTCACAAAGGATCTAATAAGCTTAGAGGATCCTAAATCAGTGATAAAAAGTGTCCATCTCTGTCCTCTTCTGACATAAAATCTCATTAATTTTGATTAGGCTTCTTAAAAAGTTTTTTAGGTTCTGATTTTAGTGAGCCACAACAGATTTAATGCAGGAATGTGCCATTTAAATGATAATACCATCCCATAGTAAAATGTTTAATGTTTAATCAACATTCATGCTGATTTCATATAATTAATGGTCCATTTTTGTTGTGCCACATCACATGGTCATGTGCTTTTTAGATTATTTCCTGCATCTATTCGCCTCTGTTGTCTGTGGATTCTACAGTCAGAGCCATAATAAGAATAAGTGCTTTGGAGTGATTTTCCAGCTGCCAGAGGGAGACAGCGTTTGACAGACAAGGGCAGACAGGCATGACATTGTGGGTCTCACCCATGGGCGGCCACCTCACGTGACTGGTGCACTGGCTCGCAGTCCGCCCCATCAGATGGTGAATCACCTGAGATTGGCATGCTGGCTCTGGGCACCAACTCCCTGATTGGCAGAACTAATTAGTATCCTCTGCCCATCCCCCTAGAGCTGTATGTTAGCGCTGTGCCCACTGTCCTGATGTGACATATGACATGTCTTTCCTAAGCCTTGGCTTACAGTCTAACTAGTGTGTAGTACATTAATCTGGCCCCTGATCTGTGTAGGGATGGCATGAACTTCTTCCTTTCTGCTGATTACTTTTTTTGGCATCTGTGAAAGAGCAAATGGGAAGTGGGATGGGAAATCAAATGGGAAAAACGGGGAATTAAAACATCATTCCATTTGAAAAAAACAGATGACATAGATGGGCCTTTTTACATTTAAGAAGCACATAAGAATATTCTGAATACCTCTTTGTTGTGACGTGATGATGTGATGACTAGTTTGTCATTTCCGCCTACGTTGATTACTGATTTAGCTGGAACAGATTGTTACGATTTGACACAATACCAGAACTTTCTGTATTTAGAAGCCATTGTCAGTACAAGAAGTCTGTAATCCTATCACCACTCAGGAGTAGGCCTATTTACCATAAACAAATTTAAACAAAACTCTCATTAAATATTAGCAAGCAATAACAATATTTAGAGTGCTCAGAGTACTTACATTACTGGATTACATTAGCAGCTTTGGCATCTTCCACTTACGAATTCCTAAGGTATTGGTTTGGTCAGGATGGAGCTGTGTATGTAAAAAAAGTATTGAAGCTACACATTAGAGTATAGAGGCTACACATAAGAGTACTGAGGCTACACATAAGAGTACTGAGGCTACACGTAAGAGTATTGAGTCTACACGTAAGAGTATAGAGGCTACACATAAGAGTACTGAGGCTACACATAACAGTATTGAGTGTACACATAAGTAATACAATTTATGTTCTATGCCTTGAAATCAAATCAAATCAAGGTTCATTTGTTACACACAGTCATACATGGTACACACAACAGTGAATTGATTTATTTTTGCTCAGCCACAATACTGATAAAAAATTTAACAAAAATACACATTATAAATAGAGATTAAAAATGTAAAAAGAGTGGATTTATAAATATGGTAGAGTAGGGGACTATGAAAATATAAACAATATAAACAGTATAACCAATGTAAACAATATAAAGTGTCTGAGTGATATAAAGTGTCTATATGTTAAATGACCAAGTTGTAGAATTAGCATATATTAAACCTATATTTTATATTATAAAATAAACATATATTATTTTCATTGAGAATCTAAATGGCTTGAGGAAAAAAACTTATTCTCATTCTCTCTTTTGGTTTTCAAAGCATGAAGGCACTTCCCAGATGGCAGCGGAGAAAACAGTCTGCTATTGGGGTGACTAGAGTCCTTGACTGTCTTTTTGGCCCTTGAACAGCGCAGGTTCCTATATATGGACTGCAGGTCAGGAAGCTTGGTCGAATTGATACGCTCAGCTGAACGCACCACCCTCTGAAGAGCCAGTCTGTCCTGCTTGGTGCTGTTCCTGAAACAGAAACTGATGTTACCTGTTAAAGTGCTTTCGATGCTGCAGGTGTAAAAGTTCTGTAGCACCTTGGAAGTCAGTTTGAATTACCTTAAGCGCCTGAGGTGATACAAACCCTGACGGGCCTTCTTAGCCAATGCGGTGCTGTGGCAGAACCATAACATGTCCTCAGAGATGTGGACTCCAAGGTACTTGAAGCTATCTACATGTTCTACTGTATTCCCATCCATCACAACAGGGTGACAGCTCCTCTGCAGTTTAGTGCTGTAGTCCACTATCAGCTTCTTTGTCTTGCTCATGTTAAAGAGATTATTGTCCCTACACCAGTCCTCCGTGTTTAATCTCCTCTAGGTAGGCCCTCTCATCGTTGTTGGAGATCAGGCACATCCCATTAGTGTTGTCAGCAAATAACTAATGTAAGATATATAAGGTAATTAATATAAGAATAACTAATATAAGATAAAAAATAAATAAATATTCTACTACTATAAAAGAAGCAATACATGATTTTTCCAGTGATTCTTCTTCATAGCCAATATACTGCCACCTAGTGGCCTGGATGTTAAAGAGATTCTGTAGTAAATCTGTTTTAAACATGGCCGCCACTTTGTTGGTGTAGCCACGCTATGGAGCATAAACTGGTTCATTTTAGGACTACAAAGCAATTTGATTCATCTAATGTTAGCTTCACTGTATTAATGTACAAATAATAAATAATCATTAAATTAAAAAATACTATTTCCTATATTTTGGTGGTAAAAATGACTTGGAAATTGAATTGGAAATATTTCATACTATACACAGTACTATTAATAGCTGCATTAACAACTCTTAACACATTTGTAAAATGTATTTACATTTTTCTCTTCACCTATCCTCACCTCATCCTAACCCCTCCAGCCTATTGGCTCAGACACGGAAATAAAAAGTGACTCATATAAAGAAGTACAAAAGTAGTCCAATGTTACACTGGAAATAAAAGTTACAGAACAAAAAATGTGAATTCAAAATGTGAATTCATTTAATTTATCAGTTACTTTCTGCCATCTTTCTTTCATCACAGCTGCGTTTGCTGAATTGCCTTTGGTGGTTCTTTTAACTTTAAATGCTTCATAACCTTCAGACCATTGCACTCTGCCAGCAAAGTGCAAAAGAACTGAGCTTTCTGTCACCATTTATTGGCCAATCAAATGAGTGAACACCTCATCTAAGTTTTTAGTCATCTTTCACAATATGGATAATGGGAAATTGTCAGTGTTGAAAGGTAGGTGGAATTTCTGAACCATATTAACCTCTGTGATGGAGACCGTCGTCTCTGAAGGAGGGGGTGGTTTGACAGAGGCCGTCACTCAGGAAGGTGAAATGGGTGCTCTGGCTGCTGCGGTGGCCGTCTGGCTCTTTGGTCTGGTGGTGAGCGCATATGTTTACCATCTGTAAGAACCACGTTTGAGACTGGGTGTAGCTGCTGCCCTCTGTCATCTCTACAGCCTCATAAACGTGAGGCGACTCCTTTATCGCATGATCTGCTATGACTATTCGTTATATAACATTTCATTCTACAATGATACAATTAGGGTGAATGGTGACATTATGAGCCATCAAATTTTAAATGCTTCCCCAAAGGGAATATTCACTGAATCACCTATGCTAAATCTACCTCCTAGTCAGGGTGATGATGGTGACTCCAGAACCTCAGGATCATTTGGACTCCAGGATTATTTGTTCTGGTCCATGTGTCAGCTGCAACGTATTGCTCCACAGCTGCTCTTCATTGTTAAATCTCACTAATACTAGACGACCATAATCACTCCAAATATGTCTTTTTTTGAGGGTTTGAGGACCTTGGTGTCTTCAATCCAGATGACACTTCTTGGAGAGCATTAGTTTCCTAAAGAACATGTGACGGGTTGTTGCCACCAAAGTTACGAAGGTCCAAACCTTAAATTTGAGATCTCAGAGGCCAATAAATCTTTTTGAAAAGTACACCGGCTTTCACAGGGAACAGGCTGGATGCCTATCCATGTGACTTTGAAGCAAGATGACTCAATGGATTGATGGGCTTTTCTGACAAGTTGTCTTGGAAAAATGAATAGAAAATAGCAAGTGTACATTTTTGTCTAGAAGGTGCCTGCTGTCAAAGCCCTTTGGAGATTAAAGAAATATTTTAAAGCTAAATAGAAACTATTGAGGAGTTGCTGAGAGCCAACAGAAGCACCTTAATGTTAGAAAACTATGTCCAGTGTTTCAGCTTTTAAACCTATTTAAATTTTACCACTTCTGAAATATCCAAATACTTAAGTCACATCACGTCTGAAGCTCATATGCTATGTGATTATGAATACTATGCACTTGGTACTTATACATCTAAGCTTTAAAGAAAGATAAGGCAGAGGGTCTGGATATTGTAAATGTACAATAAACTTCTTCTGGGAATGAAGAAGGAGAGAGAATTTATGTGCACTCCAAAATTTAGGATTTACCTTCTATATCTACATTTTCTCCAAGACACTTATTTGTACAATTTGTAAGATAAAAACAACAACAACAACAACAACAACACGATGATGATGATGATGATTATTATTGTTGCATTCATTTTGGCATCACTCAGACAAAGAGTCATTTATTCCTATTTGTTTCCTAGTCATTTGTTTCCTATTTTGGACCCGTCAGTTTCAAGGTCATTATTTTGGCCTGGTCTCTTCAGCATTTGTAGAGCTGCTGCATACGTTTGCAATCAGACTGAGGTTGGTTTAGAAGATACAGCAGCTCACTTTTGTAACAAAACCGGTGTTACTCTGTGTGCCCAATATACATACAGGGATGAAGGCTCAGTATAAGTGACCCACTGTACATTATTATTATTATAAGTAATATTACAAAGTCATTATTGCATTACAATATACAGTGTACTTAGGGTTACATTAATGCTTTATAGGAGGGGCTGATCCCAATGTATTGCACTGGGGATACAGGATATAATGTTTACTGTGTCTATACAAGCATCACAATAAAACTACAGTTAAGTATGTATACATTTTGCAGTAATCAAGGATAATTGTTTCATTTAACAGTTCTAATTGTATTAATTGGTTAAATGTCTGTTGTAAATGTCACAACAAAATGGGAAGAGCATATGAATCCCACTTGTAATTTCTGCAGGGATTAATATTCAACATTCACTTAAAAAAAGATGAAAATGAATCTGTTGTTGTGCCTCAATGAAATCTTGCATTATGTTTGTGAGCACGAATTGAGTTTTTTTTGTGTGTGTGTGTGTGTGGTTAGGGGGAGATACATGTGTGTGTGTGTGTGTGTGTGGTTAGAGGAAGATATGTGTGTGTGGTTAGAGGAAGATACGTGTGTGTGTGTGTGTGTGTGTGTGTGTGTATGTGTGTGTGGTTAGAGGGAGATATGCTTGTGTGTGTGTGTGTGTGTGTGTGTGGTTAGAGGGAGATATGTGTGTTAATGGTCAGTGGTGACACTCTCTGATAACACC
This sequence comes from Tenebrosternarchus preto, assembly GCA_025802075.1. Taxonomy (NCBI): domain Eukaryota; kingdom Metazoa; phylum Chordata; class Actinopteri; order Gymnotiformes; family Apteronotidae; genus Tenebrosternarchus; species Tenebrosternarchus preto. Next base: position 7,833,156 of record JAOYMR010000018.1, on the reverse strand, counting down.
AACAAGGTGTGTAACTTTGCCCCCAGCAGCTGCTGTCCTGTCCTTACAGAAACGAGAATTCAAGCTTTGCAAGGCTCTTATGCAGCTGTTATATATCAACTGTATAAACCTGGAAAACCATCATAATTATTGGGGATCTAAAGAGCAGACAGGAACACGTCACAAGCATTACAATCACTACAGATGTTAGCAGTTCTCTAGGTTACTGTTAACCTTTTCCTTTAGATCCCAATATAGAACATCTCCCATCTCCCAAATCACTGTTATCGCCCGCATAGTAGCACAAATGCAACCAGATAAAACCTGTGTCTCCTCTGATATGCTCCTGTCTGCACAGCATATCGAACTGACTCAACTATTCTGAGCTTTTCAGGAGGTTTTATCAAAACTTGCTAATTAAAAATGCAATTTAGATAATGATATGTTTCTGATAATAATATGTTTGTAAAAATCAGTCTGTAAAATGTTTATCTGTAAAAAACACTAAAATCACTTTATAGTAACAGAAACTTGTACTTTGCGGCGAGCTAACAAAAAACACGAATTGTGCCATAGATACAAAAAACGTTACTTAACTAAAAAAATAACTAACACCTAACAAAACTTTTTTTTTAAATTTTGGGTTATAGTAATTCTAATAATTCATATTAATGCTGAATGCTGATCCACTGGGTGTCTCTCCTGTTAATCCGCCATTTCATGATTATACAAATCAAATCGGTGTTTCTCAGTATCTGTGTGTGATATGTGTCAGGTTACCTGGCAACCCAACATGCATGAATTATCCTGCTTGACATGCGTCAGTCGTCACTACGCTGCGCGTATTCTCCGGCCGTTCTGCTCAGTTTGCCACTGAAAATGGATAAAAATCCAAAGAAGAAGAGATACGCTTCCAATTTCAGTGCCCTTGGTGTGAAACCTTACTCCTTTTTAACAGCTAGCCATACCATCAGAAACCATGCGTTTCTAAGACACAATGTCTTAGAGCACAGAAGGGAAAAGATGTTACCAAACTATGCTAAAAACAGACACTGTTATATGTCACTCAGTCAGTAACAGTTTAGATCAGTTATTCTGTGAGTATTTGCCTTTATTATACACCTCTATTAAGAGTCACAAGAAGCATGTAATCTCCACAACACACACACACACAGTGTTAGAACTTTAGGTACATTTTAGATGTTCTTTTGAACATTTTGTATTTTTTAGACCTTTTTTGAACATTTTGTAAAAAAAAAATATATATTTCACTATTAATTTAAGACTTTCACATCATTGTATGTATTCTACATTTACAGCATTTGGCTGACTTACCACTGTGACTGAATACATCGTGAACAATTGAGGGTTAAGGGCCTTGTTCAAGGGCCCAACAGTAACATCCTGAGGGGGGAGCTTGAAACAGCAATCTTTTGATTACTAGTCAAGTGCCTTAATCTATGAGCTATCATTGCCCTGAATGGTGTGCTAATCTGTGGTGTTATATGAGAGTGTGGCCTTTGAGGACAGGTCAGTCATTTAACCTGGAAATAACCTTCTTTAACAGTCTGATGTTGGGAGGAACGTTCATCTTTACTCAAATCTGCTAATATTGCAATAAATGTCTTACAATTAACGTTTCATTTTGTACTGTTTATTTATATCATCACCTTGATTCTGATTCTCAGTAGAGTAGTAGCTATGTAAATTGATTTAAAATGGAGAAACTGAATATTTTATAATATAAAATTGAATCCTTATACAAAGCAAAGTCTAGTATTTTAATGTATCATAGTGGTAGAATAAAAAACTTTAGCTTTTGTTTTTGTTGTAGTACATGTCTTATAAAGCCATCCCATGCACAAATCTATGTAAATGTTCTAATCCTGCAAACTACTCCACGAAATAAATTATTTCTAATGACTGTTGGCCATAGCTATGCAGAGATGTGGCTATACAGAGATGTCATCTATTCATCATTCCATGTAATTAAATCTATCAGCTATTTCATACTTTCAAAAGGCAAACGGACACAAAACATTAAATCTGTTTGCATGTGCCACCGGTAATTTATTGTCTCTGATTATTCATAATGAGGGCGCAATGTTAAATGTCTTTGTTACGCAAGCGACTATGTCACTGATAATTTACTGCTGGTTAATAACCTGCAGCAATATCTGTAACGTTGATGTGCTCTCATTACATGATAGGAAAACAGTACACATTATAGAAGTTTGCTCCAGGCATTGTGGTGCCCCAGCAGTTTTGACTGAACGATTGTCTGAGCCACTATTAGGGGTGAGGTAATTGTCTGTGAAAACCGAGCAACGCGTGAGCTGCTAACCGGTCGAGGCCGTTTGCGAATGATGGCGGTACGTAAAATGGCCCCCTGGAATATCAATTCATCTTCATGCTTTTCAGTCCCTCAGTGCATTAATGAGTCATCTGTTCTGAAGAATATGAACCCCCCCTCTCACATTCCAGCTGTCATTTTATTTATATTACTATTATTATTATTATTGTTGTTGTTGTTGTTGTTATTGATAGTTGGACTAAAGACTATAAATATATTTTTCTCACTGTTAGTGGCCTGATGTTTTTAGCGTGTTTGTTATGCCAAGCTGCCTCTGAATACATTATCATAAGTGCTTTGTTAAAAAAGGAACAGCTCACTGCCATGTGCAGTTCTTTGGAAGAGATGTGAATGTACATGCTTTCTGGATAAAAATGAAAAATCCAGTGTATTCGTAACTGGAGATTAATGGAATTACACTGCAAGTTCTAGAATGTTAACCATACAGTCACTCTGTTACTGGTACATAGTTGGCTGTCACGCCATTGATGTGTGACATTACAGATTAATGCAGGTGCCAAGAATTTGTGGTAGGAATACTTTATGTATTATGTTGTTTCCCAAGTGTTTGTAATTTGTCGTGTTTTTAAGTTGTCAGGCGTATTTCTTTAAAGATAATAGGGTATACTTCTGTAAAGGTAATAGGATATACTTCTGTAATAGGGTATACTTCTGTAAAGGTAATAGGGTATATTTATGTAATAGGGTACACTTCTGTAAAGGTAATAGGGTGTATAGGGTGTACTTCTGTAAACGTAATAGGGTATTTTTTCTGTAAAGGTAATATATATTTCTGTAATAGAGTATACTTCTGTAAAGGTAATAGGGTATATTTATGTAATAGGGTACACTTCTGTAAAGGTAATAGGGAATATTTCTGTAAAGGTAATAGGGTATACTTCTGTAATAGGGAACACATCTGTAAAAGTAATAGGGTGTATTTCTGTAAAGGTAATAGGGTATACTTCTGTAATAGGGAACACATCTGTAAAAGTAATAGGGTGTATAGGGTGTATTTCTGTAAAGGTAATAGGGTGTACTTCTGTAATAGGGTACACTTCTGTAAAGGCAACAGAGTGTATAGGGTGTACTTCTGTAAAGGTAATAGGGTATACTTCTGTAAAGGTAATAGGGTGCACTTCTGTAAAGGTAATAGGGTATACTTCTGGAAAGGTAATAGGGTGCACTTCTGTAATAGGGTACACATTTGTAAATGTAGTTTAGAGTTGCACTTTTGTATGATATCTGAGCTACGTTCACCTTCAGTTTGTGCCTTGGCCACATAGTTTAGTGTAAATGCCTCATCCATTTATCGACCACCTACCTGAGCCCAGATTTTATAAGCAAATTGATTCCTTATGTGCTATTACATATCACAGTGGTATCAGAAGTGTTCTTCAGGGAGCATCACAGTGGTATCAGAAGTGTTCTTCAGGGAGCATCACAGTG
>JAOYMR010000018.1:7793259-7817347 GCA_025802075.1 Tenebrosternarchus preto | reverse complement strand
CCCCCCCCCCCCCCCCCCCCCCCCCCCCCCCCCCCCCCCCCCCCCCCCCCCCCCCCCCCCCCCACTAGATTGGTCCATGGCAATATATACGCCATAATGTCTATAATCATTTTTGACAGCACACACTCCTTGAGAGAGAAGCAATGTTCCCTCATCCTGTCATGAAACTAGACAGAGCAGTGCTTGCTGAAACAACAGACCCTGTGCAACGTTTTAGAGTTACAAAAAAAAAAAAAAAAAAAGCTGCAAACTAATTTACTCTAGCTATGCTAACAATTTCCAGACTGGCAGATTCAGAAGATGATGCCTATCACACTGTGGGCTCTGCAAAACAGTGATAAGGGAACTAGTCCATAAGTGAAGCCTGGGGTAAGAGATAAATTGAAAATTGTACTTATAAGCTTTGTAGCTGACTGTCTCCTGAAAGGAAATACCCTTGTGGAGGGACTCAAAGGAATTTTCTCTTTTGTGGCCTTTAACTCCCATATTACAATAAATGAGATGTTTCCAATGAGACATTACGCAGTTAATTTATCCCGACATCTGTAGAAACAGCAAAAACTGATAAAGGATGAATCACGTTCAGTTGCTTTGCAAATTATGAATCACATAACATCTCTTTGGTTTCTTAATGTTTAACCAGGGGTCTCTGTAGTGTAAATGAACAGACCAAAATAGCACTAAAACTTCATTTTTAATAGTCTAAATAAGATAGACTTCTGGAAGATCTGCTGCACTGGTTAATTGTGCCATATCTAGAATTCCCTCAAGTAGTGTGTATAGTAAAAGCTGCTCCTAAAATCCAGTATTCCAATGTACTACATTGGGTCACACTATTCTTAAATCAGGAGATTAAATCAGGAAGTTCTTACTCTTGGGTTACAATTTAGCGCATCTTTGAATTCCAGAAAAACATTCCATAATGGTTTATTTACAGCATTTCTACATAAAGTGTTTTGTAGCATATAGACCGAATTGTATTTGTTTGTGAGCTCAAGAAAGTCTGTCTGACTTTATTCTTTATGTGCTGAGATCTTTCTAAGGTCAGTGCTGCTTTGCATACCACTGCAGGAAGGCCTTCATAACTAACCCATGAGCTGAATCAGCAGTGACAATGGGAGGGAAAACTCTTCAGGAATGCCTCTTCAGGAATGCTTCTTCGGGAATGCAGTTTTACCTGTAGCACATTCACTGGCAATGGTACAAACTGCAACGGAGCTACAGAGGCCAATACTAAAAAGCCAGCGAGAATCGCGCTTCAGTTTAACTGCTACCATCAAGTAGAGTAGCATAGAGTAGGAGTGTGATGACAGATGGCGAATCAATGAGGGATGGACTGACCTACGGATGATACAAAATGAAATTTAGCATTTAGAATCCCATCTGGTTTATTCGCCCTCTGGGGACGGGGGGTGGAGCTCAGATATACCCGCACGCTTACGGACCTGCAGTGAGCTTTCAGGCGCCTGGCAATTGTTGGTGGCACACTTGGTTACTCAACTGTGCACTCAGGCTCATAACTGCATAAGGTGCCATTTATCACCCTTTTGTAGGCTCAAACAAGTGCACAGCAACATCAGAGCACTGACTGAAACTGATCATACGCTACAAGAAGGTTTTGTCTAACACCAAATGCATGAAAGGAGAAAATGTAGTGTGTGTGTGTGCGCGCATATATATTACTGTTTGTGTGCATGTGTGCGTATCAAATCCAGGACTAGGAAAAATCTTTTGACAGTTACGCAAGCAGGGAGGGCTCTATATGCCTTAGAAATCAACTGTGGGAAGGGGTTTACTCTTTACTGTTTGAATTGGCTGTAGTGCTGATGCTACACCAACTGTTTCCAGGATCTCGCTCCTGCTTGACAGTTCAGGATCTCTCCTGAGATTCAACCTATTTCACGTCGTTTCTCACGAACCATGAGCCTTGCCAAAATGTTGTTGCATCAGGAAACGATCACAGCGTCTCGAGCATGACAGCGGCCCGAAATGGCGATCCTGAGAGCACAGCTTACGGTGACTGCAATGACAAAGATGGAAGAATTTCACTACAGTCAGGAGATGACCTCTCTGAGATGACGCATCATTTACCGCTACATAATATCCATACTGTTCAAACTTCTAGGCAACAGGAGATTAGCAGCATGTAGAAACATCGAAGCTCATTTGTAACTGACAAACATTACAGAAATAAAATCCATCTACCTGAGCCTTCAACATCGTCACAAACATTATCATCAGTGCTGTGACGCTCAGTGTTGTGATTATCCTCTACATTATCTTAATAAAAAATCTATTCTATGTTCAGTCTTGCCTTTTAGGAGGGCTGAAGCTGAATGTCTGTTTCACACCACTGAAGTCTGTGGCCATTTAGTCATTTCTACTTTTGTTCCCCAGTCTTTGTTTGGGAACGAAGAAAATTATGCTGGCTATATGGAAAATGATCTTTATATATGGAAATATATATACGGAAAAGTACAGAGATACATGCGTTACGTATGCATTTTGACTGGAGTGCTTTAATTACATGATATCATGATATCAAGAGGGGTCAGCTGCTTTGTATCATGTATATTTATCTGTATGCTTCCATGTATTGTGTAACCAGTGAAAAAAAGAGTCTGCTGATAGCTGCTTCGGAGGCATGAGTGATTCTGATGATGTAACAGCAACATTTGTTACGATTTAAGATAGATAACAATCATTAACATAATTAGCAATTAACAGAATGCACCAGTAAGGCAGAGTAATAACATGTATAGTTCAAAGTCCCAGTGCTGTTATATTCTATGTCAGCATTCATGGAATGTCTCTTGTCCAATCAAATTACTTGGCTGGAACTAACTGTTGTACAATTTTCTCTGTAATGCCCCTCTAAATTGTTTAATGACCCTAGACTGCTCCCACTCTCTTACTAGGTCCAACCTCTGGGCCTGTACTGGGCTAAAAAAAAATCTTACAGACCAATTTTAAATAGCATTGGGCATAGATAATGGAGCAGGTGTACATTATTTGAACATATTCTAACATGACAGTATATTACAGTATGTCTCATATTTTGCTCTTGAGCTAGTTTTTGTTTATTGGTTTTTGTTTATTGTTTATTGGTTCTCTCATTGTGACACACTTCCTCAGTATTTCTCATTAGCATGGGAAAGTGATCCTGTGGTTGGATCCCTGGACCTGAGCATGTTTATTTCCACAATTACAAAGAGAAACACCCGAACATAGGGGTGAGCTCCAAATGTCTGTTCACAGTTGACTCTGTCAACAAGCTGGGCAGCTATAGGACTAGATAGCTGGCTTTCAATTTTTATTAAAGAGCTGGAAAACATTTTAAATTTGAATTTAAATTTGAAAGCTAATTTCCTGTGGTCTTTTACTACAGAGATTTCAAAGCAGTGTGGCTTCACACTGTCACTGATTCAGTCACTCTTACTTATTAATAAGGTAGGAATAACAGATCAACCTATCCGATATTTGCCTTTTAAAATATAAATAAATTAAAATATGTGAAAGGTACAAAACTGTATACATAAATGGCATGGTAAAGATTTAATATATATTACATATACTGTGCTATTATATATATATATATATATATATATATATATGTACTGGGTACACAAATTAACTGAAGATGAGAAATTTGAAGTATCTAGCATCTCTTTTACCAGGCAATTAACAACAAATACCTTACAGGGCATCCTGCAAGCACTTATAGATGTTTATATGTTTTTTTTAATTCTATAGCATCTATCTGCATGTCAGTTCCTTAACTAATCATATTGTGCACATGAAAGGTTCCTAATATCGACTAGCTAGTCGATAATACGTCTTACATAAATAATACATGTCTTACGTGACATTACGCATTATGGAGTTCCTTTACAGTAACCAGTTTTCCAAGGTAATATAAGTTTGTGAACACTAGGCATGGTTAATACAGCACTGAAAAACAGTGAGTATTTTGTTTTCTGTTATAGTATATTATTTGCTATAATCTGCTAGAAAATTATTACTTTTTTAAATAAAATATTTGAGTTCCAGGAAGTCATACATGGTTGGATTAGATAAGAATCTCTTTAGGAATGGTATTTTCTGAGTAGAGGAATTTCACCAATACCATAAATGGCTGTGGACTCACTGGCTTTGTGATCAATCCTTGTCAATTTGGATCAATTCTAAACAATTGCAGAAGTCTATTAAGTCGTTTTTAAAGACCCTTTCTTGCTCATGTAATTCACACATGCACTCCTTACAACTTTACAGAAAGCACTTTTATACAGACCATGTCACTGCTGGCATTGCAGATGAAAAGCAATAAGATGATGAGCAAACTGTTGATCCTTTCCTGAGTAACGTGTGAGAGGCAATGCAGAATGTAGAACTTTCTTCTGGTCACACTCAACTGTCCTATGGTCCCATGTATGGATGTGCTGACCCATCTGCATTTGTGGAGCAGCTTATCCACACTTCAAGGGTGATTCTTGACAACATTTATTTAGTATTTCAGCTGGTTTCAGGTTTGGGCTAAAAGCTACTCCTTTGACCTGTCCTCACAATGCTAATTTGTCAGTTCTGTATTATTCTGTAGACTATTTTTGCCATCAGACACCCTCTTCTAGTGCAAATAAACAGCATGTCTGAACTTAAATGCATGTTGTTCTTGTATCAGGACAAATAGCTGTATTACAGATGGAGTTCCTACTTTAGCAAAGATTCACCATAGATTCTCAGTGACAGCACAGTAAATTCAGAAATATCCATTATCCATCCCTCAGGCCACACCATGATTAAACTCTCGTATGTACCATTACAATTATATAGTCATTCTGAAGTAACTGTAGCAATTAAACCTACCAATGATCGACTAACTATAACTTCACGTTCATGGAAGCCTCTCTATAACTCATGTAGTTTCCCTGTAACCAAATATTTCCAGTATAACTGAGCAAAACAGCTCTCAGAGCTTATAAGGAATCCTTTCTTGTGAGCAGTTTTAACGGCTATTTTTAAACAGGCTGGTGTCTGCAACACTTGTGATTTATAATCCCTCCCTCTCAGCTCTCAAACAAAGAAATGACAATCATCCAAACCAATTTGCTTCGGCGAAATTGTCAATGTTTGCTTTATTCGGCTGAATGAGTAACCGTTAATTAAGAGCCATTGTTCTAATTCATAACTGTAGGATGCAAAACGTAGATACAGACAGCAGCATCCAGCTCAGAGATAGTGTATTTCTTTGCATCACAGACACTTTGACTGTCAGGCTTGCAGGAACAGAAGTGGGTTGAGACTGCGTGGTAGTGAACCACAACATTATACTGCATGCTAAAGCTAGTATGAAACCTGGCCTGCCATATTGTAATATATTTGTCCAAATTCCTTTTCTAGATCAAATCCATTCTCTTTCTCTGTTCATGCTGAGATCTAGATCGTCAGAGTGCACCTTCTACTACATAGTCAACAGAATGAACTACACCAGATGAAGTTCCAAAGACATTTCCGGATATATCTAAAAGAACAAGACATTATGCCAGGATGGTCCAGAGACCATGTTGTCTGTTCGATCTCCACAAATAAGAAGCAAAGGTTAATCAAGTGTCAGCTCTTTGTTGTTTACATGTTTACTGAAATTCTAGGAGATTTGCACATGCAACAGTGGTTTGGAAAATCATAAGGAAATCATACCAAAGGAAACCTAGCTACCAAATCACAGCAGGCAGTAGAATATTTCTTCTATTTCCAGGAGTTTGATTTCATGCATGTATTAAATTATGCGCAATCAGAGCAAGGTGGTGTTGAGGCGCAGACCAGTGGAGTTACATCACAGCAAATTCATCCAATCAGGTCTTTGTGGATGCCCCTGTTCCAGTGTGATTGGACAGCACCAGTCCACCACACCATTTGACACTTGGCATTGGGCAGTTCCCTTTGGCTTATGGGCAGCTGTTCAGCCATGGAAACCACCTCAGGAAGCTCCCAATAAACAGTTCTTATGCTGATATTTCTTTCAGAGGCAGGTTGGAACTCTGCAGTAACAGAGTGATCAGTGTAACAGAGGACAGGCCATTTTAAAACACTACATGCTTCAGCAATTGGGGACCCTGAGTTTGTGGTCGAGTGTTTTGTGGCTGAACTGTTGTTGCTCCTAAACTCTCCTGTTTTACGATAATGGCACTTTGAGCAAAAATGTTATCAATTTACTCCCATGACAAATTTATAGTGTCTGAGCTCATCATTAAAACCCATTCTACTGCCAGAGTTCGTCTGTGGAGATTGTTACATAGTTATTTGTCTGTGGAGATTGTTACACAGTTATTTGTCTGTGGAGATTGTTACATAGTTATTTGTCTGTGGAGATTGTTACATAGTATTTGTCTTACTTATACACCAGAACACCATAGACCATAGTGTATTTTCAGTGCCATACAGATAACTACACAGTTGGCTTTTCACGTCTAGTCTACTGTTATATATATATATATTTATATATATAAAACTACATATATAGAGAGAGAGCATTGTGTCTCTTACAGCAATTATACAACTGCTGTGTGTGCAGAAAAAGAATCTTTTTTTTTTTACTTCCATTCCACAGTATGTAGATTTTAAAGATAGATGAGGTAAAAACATTACATTGTGATGAATCAATTATGAGGCTTATTATGAGGTTATTGTCACAGAATTCAAAAGGTGCGAGATTAAATCTTTCTGTGCTCCTGTATTCACTGGAATGAGGAGATAATAAAGATCCAGTGCATTCACATGCTGAGTAAATAGCCAAAGTCTTTTACAATAAGTGCTCCTGTTTTTCAGTATACACACAACCCAAAACATGTCCAGAATACCAAAGAAGTTGTTCCGGAAAATGCTATACAGTGCCTAGACCAAACCCAGCTCAGTATGCTGCGGGAAAGCACAATGCCCCCCCACAACAAATTGCCAGGAGGATCAGTGCTAATTTGTCCTGTAGTTTCGAGCGCAGTATTGAACGTGGCTGTGGGGATATGATACGGAAAGAGAGAAAAACAGAGCAGAATCGGCCCTTTTTTCCATTCAGGAGGAGGAAACAAGGCTTTGCCGTGTCACATCCATTTACGCGTGACACTCTGGGGCTCCAGAATGTGGCCGGTCCTCATTGGTAAGGCGGTCAGGTCGGGTGCATCGAGTGCTCCAGAAGGGGCTCAGTGATGGGCTTCCGCTTTCGATGAATGGCTAAGGACAACGCTGGTGTGTCTGTTGCCGGGGAATCACTGAAGGTACTCACGGGCCACTTTTGCAGAGGGGAAAAAGCTCGAAAAGCAAAGAGCGAAAAGCAAAACAAACGGGCGCCGATTCTCACAAAGCAAGAACAGCGGGAGACATCGTGGCAACCACAAAAACTGGACAGGATGTGAAGTATTTAAAGTACAGACTCCTGTTAGAATATATCACCACTAGCAACCTGTACAGAGATCTCAGACCTCACAAATAATATGAAGACCATTTGTGTTAGTAGAATGACCTTAAGAAAGGCCACAGGTCATAAGGGATGTATATATGTAACGTGTTTGAATGACATGGTTAACTCTGACGATGTTACCTCTACATACACACTACTGGAATCATTGTGTCTGAAGCTCAAAGTGAAGTAAGAAACACAACCATAATTAATCATACCATGATGTAACATTTTTTACAGGCTAGAAAAAAAGCCTATAGCGGGACATCATGTTAATGCAGAAATGTGGTGAAAATACCATTATGACAGTAAAGAAACTGATAGAAATCTGTAGTTCTCTGTAAAAGTGTTCTGACAAAGAGCAAAAGGAGGACATACAGGTGGTGGTTTGAGATAGCATTCATTCTACAGGTGGTGGTTAGAGATAACATTCATTCTAGGTTGGAATAAAGACATTACCTTTTTGTATTTCCTGCATGGTCTATATATATATATATATATATATATATATATATATATTATTGAGCTGGTGCCTCAGCAGCTTTTGCCAGTTACAGAGAATATTTTTTCAAACAGTGTAAAACTGGAAAGGCTACGAAAGCTGAAAGAGCACAAGTGATGAGTGTGAGCCATTATAATTGACTGAGATTGTGCAGCTAAAACAGAGGCTCTTCCACACAATAGAGATTCAAGATGCCACCATTTATGATTATGTAACATAACGATCCCCAAATGTGAGCAGAACTGACTCACTATGAATGTGTTTAAATGTACATGTATAAATGTATACTAAATATGTCTAACAGTACAGTTGAGATAGAAGTGTGTGATCTATGTCTTTTTTCTTGCAAAGCTCAACCCATTAACTCTTCTAACCTATGAAAGAAGGTCAGCTTTGACTTACTTTGCAAACCCCTTGCACCACAGATCTCTCATACTCAAGTGTCTTTTGGGAATGCTGCTTTTCCATTTACAGATATTCATACAAGACCTTTTTTTTGCCAGTTCCATTAGAACATTAGGTCTGCGCCGTCTTGGTTCATCCCGACGCTACTTTGGTACCAGCAGGAGGCAGGATGCGTGTCAGAGCATTTCAGTAAGGACTTCGTGCAGAAATCGGCATCAATGCGGGCAGCTGATGTCAACAGGCAGGCGAGGTAATCATATGCAGATCTCTATTCACAAGCGGAAAGACAGGATAACCAGATCAAAACTGGATAAATGGAAAAGAAGAGAATCAGCCGATATCCACGAGTACTGACACTTGAGTTAGTAATATGCAAATCCTACAGAGGCCATAATGTGATACAGGCAGGGAATATGGGTCAAGGTCAGGGGGAAGAGCCTCCTCGAGAGATGAAGGGTCAGCGAAGGGTCTGACTGGGAACAACTCATGACATAAATGGTAAAATATTAACATACTGATGCTATATCAACATGAACAGTCATTCCTCCAACAGGGTTAATACCCGTTTCTTATGCTAACGTGCCAAAAACAATTGCATCACAAATTCTTTTGCGAATGTATAAAGTGGAGTAACAAAGACTTTAAAAATTACAACTGTGACATTATTTGCTGACCTCATGACAGTGCTCAGTAGAGGTGAACCAAGGCAAACTGCTGTGCTGATAAAAATTGGATATTATTATTGGATACCATGCATTACTGTGTATATAACAAAAATACCCCAGACATAAAAGTCTAAGTAATTCCGAATAGTTGAAATGTACATAAAATATTTGACTTTCTTGAAATAACTCCTATTTAATCATTTGAATATTCCGCAGGCTTAAAACCCTGGATATTGCTTTATGTACGTCTTTATAAATCTTGGGCGGTATACATAAATCATTTTCAACCAATACCAAGAGTTCCTGTGAGACCAAACCACAATCTATCAAGATATATGTCAGAGCAGCAAGTATGTTATTGCATTCAACCCTGGTATGACAAGTAATAAGATTTGGTACAGGGCACCAGACACTGATGGTAATGAGCAGAGGTGAAAAATAAATTACAGCTCTCAAATAGCCAGACAAATAGCACATGAAATAGACTTAAATTACTGCACTGCTAATTTTTTAGTCTTATTTAGTTAAATGTTACTGATTGGCTCTAAAATCGTTTCTTAGTTCAAAATTGAAAATAATTTCCATCACATTAGAATCACATTGATTTCTGTGATGTTGTTGATTGATCGCAGTTCTGGTCATGCAGTGAAAGTAACCCAGCTTTTAAAACTAATCAACTCCTTAGGCAGGTTATAATTTACTGTAGATCATTCAAAAATATGTGAAAGATTCTAAAATGCGCCACTATGGATAGTCTAAAAATAATCAGGTGTGAATGGTTGTTCCCACAGCTGTTTGTAAATATCAGTATGGATTCATTATTAAGTTTTTTTTTTTTTTTTTTTTTACAGAACAGAAAGGGCAGATTTGATTGGTTGACAGCAAGCTCCCCTTGGGCAACTCTGACTGGCTGGCTGGGTTTCTCTCTTTGGAGTAATGGAAGTGGACAGAAATGAACTCGCCAGTCTCAGCTTATATCAGGAGTTAATGACTTTTTTCTGCATCTCGCACCACCTGCCCGTGCCGCTTGACTGAGGAAAACAAGCATGCGGTCCTCTTTTCCACAGGTCATCTCCTTAGCCAAGCTATTAACTGGACTAGCAATATTGGACACTGTGCTGATTTGTGTGTAACATATTCATTTGTAAACAAGAAAATACTACTAATAATGACAAGGATATGTAGTTTCCCAAGATTCATTTTTATAAAAATCTATTTAGATTAATAATCATTGCTTTTTAAAAAAAAAAAAATCTATAATATCCCTCATAAATGGACAAAGGGTCATATGATGTCAACATGTATGTTACATTTATGGGTATATCGACATATATTTTGTGACAGCATGGAGCTGTATTCAATAGTGAATAAGATAAAAAAAAACAGGAAGTACTACACAATTGCCACGTTTGTAGATTTGTTGCTAGGCAACAGATCAATTAGCTTGTGTGTGTGTGTTCTGGCCTCCTGTGGATAGCCTCCACCTCCACTGCTAAAGTAGGATTCATTAAGTTTTATGGAATTTCCATTAAGTACCTTGATTAGGACTCCCAGGTTAATCCAAATTCACATAAGCCTTTGAAATGACACACGTTGTTTGGTATTAATGCCCTGAGAGGGTCTGGCTTTTTTCAATACACAATTTACTCTGTTCAAGAGAAACACCTCATTTCTTTTGGGTCTGACTTTAAACGTGGGTCATGATTTTTAATTTGCCCTCGTTTGGAAGTATTTAAATGCTACATTTTATTATTAATATACAAGTGGTTAATTTGATCTGCAGAGCTTGGTAACTGTTGTGTCTATTTTCACATGCAAATATGTTTCATATATTTCTATTCTATAGTTTATAGTTTTAGTAATAAAGTCAAATCAAGGCCTGTGAGAATGACAGGGGCCCTAAAAAGTCTTCGAACACCAGGTACTTGGTAGGTTTTTTTTCCACTGGGATCTAATGTAATATCTTTTTGCAGAGCTGAAAATTCCTGGCATCCCCACTGACTGAAAAAGTGGGCAAGATATTCAGCAACAAATCTAAGGGTAAAACATCTCAAATTTGGCATTGTCCTCTAGGTTTATCTACAGTGTATTGCATCTGTGCACAGCAGAACATGCTGCATATCTGATCCAATTTGGTCTGCTATGCTAACTGACAAAGGCTGTTCGAAGTCTGTGTTGAGTCAGGCAAACTGAGTAAGCACTCAGACTGCACCCTGGACATATAACCCTTAACCTACAGTTGCTTCTGATCAGAGCTACTGTAATGGGGCTACGTTTTTCTCTCACAGTGCACCATACTCTCTAGTGACCGCCAACCTTATCACCAGCCTTCAGAATGCAGACTAAACACAGGCTAAACACAGGCTAAACACAGGCCAAACACAGGCTGAACATCCTGCCTAAAGCAACACCTTATCTAAGTCTTTGTCTGCAGGAAAAATTTTACATTTTAAATGGAGTCATTTTGTTTATTCCAGGCAATTATTTAAAAAAAATAGTTTTGCAAGAAGAATCCCTCTTTAAATGGCAACAGTCAAGAGCTCAGAAAGACATCTGCATAAGAACTCGCCATGCCACCATTCTCGCAGTGTGGTCGTCATGGCAGCTGGAAGTGCACCAAAAGAGACTGAGAGGTTGTACGGGGGCAAGCAGCTGCAGATGAGAGCTGTCATTCAAGCGGGTGAGAGCACAGGACGGGCTTGTGCGCAGGGCATCAGGTCTCACAGCTGCAACATTTTTCCACAACAAACTGGCAAGGCACCGTGCCACGACGACCTTGCACAGAATTAAAGATCCGACGTTGGATTTTGCCGAGAGCTTCTTTAAATTAAAAAAAAAAAAATTTAAATCATCGAAGCGTTTGTGATGCCCTTTAGTTTGTACGGGATAAAAAGATACCGTATCTTAAGCAAAGGCACCTTTAAAGAGATCTATGAGATCACCCTGAAGAAGAAACAGGGTAATTTCACATCCGCATGAATCAGTATAGCACACACAGGATGGAGTGGTAATGG
Source organism: Tenebrosternarchus preto (assembly GCA_025802075.1). Taxonomy (NCBI): domain Eukaryota; kingdom Metazoa; phylum Chordata; class Actinopteri; order Gymnotiformes; family Apteronotidae; genus Tenebrosternarchus; species Tenebrosternarchus preto. The sequence continues at coordinate 7,805,314 of JAOYMR010000018.1, read as the reverse complement.
GGGGGGGGGGCTACAGCACAGTTATCATCCCTTCATCTGCTTCTCATGAAACTGTGACTGACAGTCAGTTTGTCTCACTGTAACCTTTTTTCTTTTCATAAATGGAAAATTTGGGTCTTTTCAATGTGCTAAGAAAGCCATGTATACCCAACATTCTCTGGGGAATATTTTGGATTCATCCTTGCTTATAAAAAAAAAATACATATATTTAGAAATCATTTGAGCATTCATTAATTTAATCTAATAACTGGAAAAGGCTCTTCTCTTAACATATTTCACTGTACCTTCATTTTGTACATATCAGACATTGTTAGCTTGTTAGACACTCCTACTTTTACAGAGCCCACTCTATGAAACATCTTTCACATATTTCTTATGCTCTCAAGGAGTTTTGACCGCAAATTGACATTGGACAGCATTTATATTTTGGAAATTATAAAACAGGATGAGACCTTATCCTGTTCCTCCACTGCACTCTCAACAACTCAGTAGGGCTTGATTAGAAACGTTAGTGGTGGTGAAGCGGCCTGCCCCTACCGTTTACCAGAGTGAAAGGATATCCAACCATCTCTCTTCCTTTGTCGTAAAGGTCTGTATGGATTTAGCACTCGGCTACACCGTAATAGCCAGTGCGTTTTGTTTTTGTACTGCCAATCAGAAAAGAATTACATTCTTCACAAAGAATGACATTCAAAGTGGTAAACTTTCATTTTGTCTTGTGTCAAAATTCAAATGGGTGCGTTAATATTCCAGGCCACCCATCACCATTCTCTGATCCTAGAAATGGTCTAATTAACTGCCTTGGCCCAAACTTAGAACCCTTCTTCTTGGTTAAGAGAATGGGCTGGATTTTGCTTAGTAAAATGGCTTTCCCCCCAAAAAAAGCTAACCACAAAAAGTGATTAACAAAAGTTCACAAGAAGTCATCATTGCTCCATTGCCTACTGATTTCAGATCTGTTGTTTGCAGACTGTTGTCTTGTTAACCCCTGAAATAGAAACATTTGTTCAAATCCAGAGGGCTATAAGTGTTCTGAACATAGTGTCAGTGATGAGCACAGAGCATTCTGAAGGACAATCATCATGAACTGATCGATGTAGTTGCACTTGGAAAACTGACCATAATGCCTGGGTAAAATTATAATCCAGAAGAAATGGGAGAAATGCTATACTAAAAGTACTTTGGATTGCTTTAGGGAAAGTACTATAGAAATAAACTTCTCTCCTTGCCTTGACTAAAGGAGATAATCTAGAGCAGAAATACTAATTAGAAGATTGCATAGGTCTTTGTGAGAATGTAATTTACTAGGATGACCCAACGTAATTTGCAAATGTTTAATGTTGTTTTTGTTATTGGTAGTGTAGACATTGGGGGACTAATGTTAGCATATAAATTTTCTTCTACATAGTTTATAAATACTTTATAAATTCTTTTCATAGTGCAAACATGGTAGCATCTTATTGTGTAATACCCCCCCCCCCCACCAAAAAAAAAAAAATTGTAAAAATAAAAAAAAAATTACTAAACCAATCAGCAAACTTCAGATCTTACTAAATAGGACAGAGAACAAAACTATGATTCTCTATAGTTCTATATGAATATGGATTATTATAGATTAATTCTCTCATTCTCAATCATTTAAATTCAGCCAGTCAAAGAAGGAACCACCTACAGAATGAAAACGATGTGAGGCAGTACAGGTAAACAGAGGTAGCACAGGTGGCTGTAATCTCTTCTTTCCAGACATATTGAGTCACTCCTTTTTTACCTAGTTCATTACTATGGCAACCAGCTGGTTTGATCGCACTGATCTGTGTCGTTTCACAAATGATAGGCCCCGTGACTTAGGGATTTTGCTGGGTATTTTGAAAACAGACTAAAAGGTGCCCACCCACCCCAAATGGATACAAAGAAAAAAGGATATGTCGGTGTGAAAAGTTGTAGGTTCTAGATAAAGATATGAACACATGAAGATGTGGCCAGTCAATCTGCCAATAATAGTGTTTTTAAAAATGCTACATAAAGAGATCAGAATCAGGATCGACATTTCACTACAATCACCTTGTATACACTGCCCGAGTGTTCTTCTGATGTTTAATTTGTGGTTAGTTTTACTAAACACTGGCACCCATCATTTTGTATGTTTTCTGAGACACAAATAAAGATCCATCAGCTAAACCTGGCAGCGTCTCTTCAGGTTTTACACTCTTATGAATCAGCATTAACAGTCAATTTTGAAACAATGACAAACTGGATGCAAATACTTGTGATGCAACTAAGTTTGAAACGTCCTGAAATTATAATAATGAACCTCTCCAACTTTCCGAGTGTAAATTACAGGTCTCGAGCCCTGACTGATCAGTTCTGGCATGAACAATTGAAGCCTGTAGTGTTGGAATTTGCCCTTACAGAAAACAGCAAGTCCAGCTGCACTAATTAGTCTGTAGAACACAGAAAAGCGCCATCATCGCTGTCCATCAGCTGTCACGATAAAACACGTATGTTGCGTTCGTCTTGCTTATGGCTCCACCGAGCCAACATCAACAAACCTCTGCTGTGAGGGATCACATATCCTAAGAGAACTAGGAGTTCTCTTATAGGACACAAATTCTCTCTGTGCATAATTATCAACATGGCTTTGTTTTCTCCATAAGAACTTCCAAATGTGACTTTTGCAGTGAACATGCACACAAAACATGCGAGATTATGTTCTGAAAGTATAATGTAATGACTTAGTAGCAGACATATTGTTTTTCCAGTACAAGGAGATCGACAGAATAACATCACAAAATACTAAAGGAATGGGCACATACAAGCATGAAACTCTGTATGGGGTGAAACTCTGCATGGGGTTGGCAGAAAAATCGATTCACCTTCAGAAAAAAACTCTCAGTGAAGAATCTGGAAAACTACTTTGCACCATGTGCTTTGCATAAAACTCGAGCTGTGTTTAGATTTGAGATACCACAACTTTAGCAGGGAAGTTTTTGGACCAGTGTGCATTCAGTTCTATACAATTTTAAGAAGGTTAAAAGATGTCTCCCGGTTCTTCTAGAACAAGATCATAGTTGCTCTTTTTTATCAGATGATGCATTCTTGGATCAAAGTGGTTTTCAGTTTGCATGAACAAATTTTGTCAAATCTGGGGTACGGAGGTAAAGATTCAGTTTTATGGTCATTTAAGAGACTGTAGTTGTTTAGCAGCTATCAGTAAGCTCTAACATGCAACCATTGCTCCTTTATGGTGATATTTATGGTGATATCATTTGTGGTGATGCTGTTTAAGGTGATGTCATTTGTAGTGTTGTCATTTCCGAGTATTACCGATGTAATGCACACACCATTTAGTCACTATCAAACTCTGCTGTTTGCTTCATGTTGTTATGATGTCTTTGTACCAAATGCCAATATTATAGCTGGTATACACACCTAATTAATTCTTAGCCAAGTAGAATTCACATTCCTCATTGCACTTCTTTTCTTGAGCTGATATTTTCGCCACCACTGCACACCACTCTCTTTTGTAAAAACCGGGATCGACACACTTTAGTCTTTGTTCTGTGCGCTCCTATTCATTTCTTTGCTGTTTTGTGTTTGCTCGTTCTGGATGTAGTGTCTGCTATTTTGTCACAAACTTGACACAGTGGTATGATGTCACACTATCTAGAAACACTAACTTTCTTTGTTTCTGTTGTTTTTCCATCACGTCAACCCACGGTGGTAAAAATCCAACTCATGTAGATCTTTCATTTTTCATGCAGTTGTGACTAGTTTGAGAAAGTAAATGCTATTTCATTCTTTTCAAAAGACCTTCTGTACAATATCATGGAAGGCCTGTACAACATGTACAGGCCTTCCAAAGCAATACTTCACAATTAAACTTATAAAATACACCATGATGCATAGTGTCTCATGTGCCCAGTAAACTCCAGTGTGGTTTAGCCTTGGGTGGTTGACACCAAACCAGCATCTGTGGCAGTGACCTTCAATCTACCCAGCCTGAGGAAAGCCAACAGCTGTCAGATCGGACAAACCCATAGAGCTGACAGCCCTCAGGCAGAGTAACTGGATGTGACTTTGTGCTTGATTGGTTGGGTCTATTAGCCCACTGATCCTGGACCTGCAGGGTCTGGAGAGAAAAAGGCAAAACAAAATAACAAAAATTGTTAACCATGGGAGTCAATTTAATCTGTAATACCTCAGAAGCTCTAGTGTTTTAAAAGAATAAAGAAAAATAAAGTTTACACTCCAGTACACTGGTGGGTTCATATTCTCATTCCTCAATGTAATCATGTTTACATTGGTTTAGTTACTGACCAATTCTTATTAGTTATTGAATAATCTGCTTATATTTAATTATGAATCATATAGTTATAACTTGATTAATAACTAAATGGCATTAATTTTATCAATGAAAACTGCAGGTAGACACTAGTCCAACACTAGTTTTACATCATGTTCTCAAGTGCATCTATTCATTCTATATAATGTTGGCTGAGCTAAACTAGCTGATTAGCTACTGTTAATGTTAATTTGCATGCGAAAACCTGCCATCTACATTTCCTCCAATGTGTATTTAGTAAAGCTAAAGTAGTACTAAAATTCACTAAAACATAGTGATGAATAAGAATGGACTATGGTAAAACAGATTACTAAAACAGATTTCAAGAAAAGACTAAACTATGTCCAAAGTTAAGACTGTGAGTCTAGATTTTAATAGGTTGTTTAAGGTATTACTTCTCTTTACATCTCAGAAAGAAAGCACAAGATCTACAGACCACAGTGTCATAAAATCACAAAATTAAGAGTTTAAAAATGGCAAACTGACATTTGAACTTCAGAGTGACACTTTTTTAGGTCAAAGTGGACGTTTGAGTGTCCTGATGTCTCTTTTGACTAAAAACGTTTACTACTCAAATGTACATATTAAGAGTACAACTTGTCACAGAGAGTAGTGTGGCTGTTTTGTAGGGTCAAAGAGAAAGCTTTATACACATCTTCATGGTAATCCTACTGACACCTCCATGAGTGAAAACTCTAGCACAACACCTGCTTCATAGTGAAAACTATAGCACAATGTAAGGTGATGCCAAAATCTGGGACAAACCTGAAAGAGGGGGCATGAACTCAAGGAACTTTATTTCCTATTCTAACCAACAGAAATCTCATCACCAGAAATCATTAGAGCCATACAGATAATACTGACCTCAGAATAAGGACACTGACCTCAGAATACTGACCTCAGAATAAGAACATTGTGATGGATGAACTGAGAGTAAGATACTGAAGTAAATTTGATTACTCAAAGTTAGTAAATCCTTTGGGATGGAAGAAACATGTGAAACATAAAAAGCAAAATATTAAAAGATAATAGCAAAATGGACTTAATGCAGTATAAATAAGAATATATACTAAACAAATACTCAATGAAGGAATACAAATAAGGTAGATAAAATAAAGTAATTACATCAGCTGTCACTGTCTAGACCTCTCTGGCTTTAGCTCCACCTTGATCCCACCTCATCATCAGCTGTTGGATCTGTGTCTTGTTTGTCCATTGTGCTTGGCTGTCTTGCTAGTGTTAGCATTGCTTAGTCTTGTTACCCTATTTCCCTATTCTCTGGTTCATGCACTGCAAGCCTCTTTGTGTTTGACTAAGCATTAGCATTACTGTACATGTGTGATTAAAAGCACTCTGCACTTGTGTCTAACCATTTAAATCTCCTTGACATTACTAAAGACATGTAGGGGGTGTAGAACGTCCATGCCTGGATGGAGGCAGAGTGGCACTACAAGCACATATTGCTAGTTTGATGGCAGACCATCAGAACGGTGATGGGAGTGTGTGTGGGGTGATGCAGCCCTAATCGAGTCCCCAGGGTGCATATGCTAGTTCTGATCCAAAACCTGAGCTGGAACAGGTTCCTGGCAGGTTCCTATGCCCTACGTTTATGATTCCTTGAAGTTAGCTCTGAGTTACTGGCTAGCTCCCCAGTGAATATGAAGGGGCTTCTATAGGACAAAAGAGGCAGGTGTTGTGCTAAGGCTTTTGCTCTGAAGGCATTATTTGCCAAGAGTGTGGATTCCCTCTGGCAGATAAAGTTAAGGTGACCTAGGTGCTACCCCAGTTTTCAGGGAGACCATGGGACAAGGCAAGTGCTTTGAGGGGCACAGCAATGCCAAGGGAGAGGATGGTTTTGTTGCTCTTCGTGTACATGACAAGGTTTGCAAAAGGGAACATTGCCAAATTGTATTCTGGAAAGGGGTAGTTCCACCCTAGTCCCAGTTCCCACAACAAACTGGGTCGAGGGCTTAAGCTTCCGTGGGGGGCTGCTAGAAGCATGGTATGCAATGTGCCTCCTAATACCAGATTAGCTCCAGAACTTCGGCCTGCAAATACGCCAGCTTCCCTGGCTTCTTTTCTGCTCCTGCATTGGCTTCATCTTATCAAGCGCCCACGGTGGCTCCTGTGTGTGGGTCACCATCTTTCCAGCCCTGGCTGTTGGTTATGGTCCAATACTGGTCCCAGTTGCAGTGGAATGGTGTTTGGTGGATGAGTGCTTGTTGCGTTCACCGGATCCCCAGGTTTTCCCTCTACTCTTCCCTCTCTGTACTCCAGGTCCTGCTGTGGAGCCTCAGCACCCACATTCTCCGCATCTCCTTCTCTTGCTGCTAACTCGGTGCCTAAAGCCTCCTCCACTGAAACCTTGCCAGTGTCTGATCCTCTTCTGCTTGCTGACCCTCAGCTAATGGAGGATTTCGCTCCAAAGCTCCCAAATCCTTGTCAGAAAAGCAAGTGCTGTGCTCTTACTGAACGTTTCCTCATTACATGCCTTTAGGTTTGTCACTAGTTTTGCATTTGCTGGAGCCTTTGCCTGCTCTGTTGGGTCCTCCGTCTCAAGCCAATGAGGACGCGTTAATCGCACTGGTGCCACAATCAATACGCTCCTACGTTAATCGATGTAATCTTTTACACCAGCTGCATGTGGCACGAGGCACTGCTGCTAGTGAAAAATAACGTTTTGGGTCGGTTTTTGCTGGCCACATGTGACAAACCGACATTTTCTACCCAGAAACAGTGGTTCATTTTCCATTCTTGCTATTCTAGGTTTAGAATCAAAACAGAAATCATCAAGCCAAATGTTATATTTTTACTCAGCAGCATTAAATCAAACATTGAGATAAGGCTGGACCTATCTGTATAGATTCATTTACTTCATTTATTTCTAGGATGATGTGTGAGCACCATAGGATTTCTTGCTGTTTTGACATCATATTAAAACAGCTGTTTATGGGTCCGTGCAAATATCCTCTGAACAGGTATAACATGAGCAAAGACATCATCTCTGACTTTCTATCATCTTGCAAGGATGTTCCATATTCCATGTATATTCCAGAACTGCGTACAATCTGGTGAAGGTTAGAGATATAAAGATGGAGCTCTTCCACAGGGAAAGCATAATGTTAAAAACTATTTTCAACAAATCCCACAATAAGGTTTGATTGAGGGAGTAGCTGGTCAACAAAGGCATGCAAAATGATGTGAGAGAGGCTATGCAGGATGGTATAATGTGAGAAAGGCTAGGCAGGATGGTATAATGCTTATCAAAAGAGTCAAACTCAATTAACACATTGGGCGTCCTCAACTATTCTTAACCCTAATGCACATAAGACTGCCAAGTCAGGAAAATTTCTAGACTTAGACTTAATGCACGTATGCCAAGTCAGAAAAATTTCTAGACTTAGACTTAATGCACGTATGCCAAGTCAGAAATCCCTCTGCCTTATGCGAACCCCCCTGCCCCTCCTCCTCTGCCCCATGTAGTGGGCTCAGCACTCTCCCCTGCCTTCTAACTACCCCCTTCCTCCACCACCCCTTCTACCTACATCCTCCCCTCCCCTACCCCTTCTACTTACCCCCTCCCTCCACCCACTCTCTCTCTCTTCTACCTACTTATTGTATTCCCCTTTATAAAAATAGTAAACTACAGCACATCAACCAACTAACCCAGCCATTCTTAACCCTAATGCAGAAACAACTGCCAAGTCTGAAATCCCTCTGCCTTGTGTTTTTACACCCCCTCCCCAGTTTCATGCAGAGGGATCCATGGAAGCCTAAAGTAAACCATGTCAGCATAGTAAACCATGTCAGTCATCAATAACCTAGTGAATATGAACTGATCTGCAGGTCTTGACGTGTATTTCTCGATCATGAAAGTTGGACAAGGTTAAATTTTGCCGAGGTCATTGGACCCAGGTCTTTTTGTACATCAGTATGCAGGAGAACATGTTTTGCAGTGAGGCGAAATATTATAACTTTCCATATTATAACTTTATAATATAGAACTAAAATCACATTTACCAATGACCAATTGTGCTCATGCCCAAATGTTTTCCCATGAAGTATTTTTTTTTAAAATCCAAACCACATGTAGCTGGCACAGAAAGAAAATAAGTGACTTAACTGCTGAGATAACTTATAACCTATCAAACAACCATGCTGTGGAGATAAACTTTAAACTTCAGAAACCCAGACAAAAGCTTTTTATTTGTGGACCAAGGAGGACTAAGTAATGTCCTACTCAACAGCTTTCCAACTACATGCTAGGGTTCCCTGATAATGGACCTGTTTAAAAACAAGGATTTCTCTCCCCAGCTAAGATTTCTGCTCCAGTAGTGGTTAATAGACTTAACAGCAACATCTTTGGTACATAGGGACTGTGACTGAAGTTACAGGGCATGCCAAGGACAAATGGTTTCAATCTAGAGGAAGCAGCCAGCAAGGGAGTGAGAAGGATCCCTGGTTTGACTCCTTTAACCACTGGATCTGTGGACTAAATCCTCTGGAGTGCGATTGTAGATTGAAGACTTGGGTGGGGTTTGAGGAATGGGATTGTACGTGTAGTAGGTGGAGGGTGGGGGTATATATTTTTGCATAAATCTAGCCAGTGAGTCCTAATGCATCTACAGGTACATTTCCTCTTTTACCTTGGATCCTCTTATTCTGAATTTGCTTCAGATAATGTTGCTTCTCAAATTTGCTAGATATGAGTGAGTAAGTTTGAAGTTACAGGTCACATGTCAAACCCACAGAGAGTGACATTACTACATAGGCTGCTCATCTGCTTATACCATGTGTGTGTTATTTTTAAAAATATAATTTTATATATAGACATAAAAATAAATATAAAGTCTTTAATGCCACCTGTCACTTCTCAGTCTAAGAACTTTTTTTTTTTACCATTTGGTTTCTCTGGCTTACCAACCATCCTTATCCCTCTTTACCGTGTCTTTGCCCACTCACTGTCTAGCACACCTGTTCCCAAGCACTATTAAGTTCTATATATACACTCCACTGAGTCTAGATGCAAATTTGTCATCTTCCCGAAATGTAGATCGATTTAGGAGTATCTTAAATGTTGCCGTCTAGATGACAAGGAAATTCACAGCCAAAAGAATCAACCAAGATTAAGGCATCTAGATAGAAAGCAACATGACAAACTCTACTTTGGTGTATTTGGTGAGTGGTTTGAATGGCCACCATGGGCTGTTCCTCAAAGGTGCTCAAAAAGTTGCTGCATGCTGCATTCAGGTTTGCATATGGACAATATTTTAGGTGCTGCTAGATCTCATATGGATGGGTTTGTGGGATGGAACATGATACAAATAACATGCAAAATCAACTACAGATATTGCATAGCAGATTAAAATCCCTACAAAATGTACCAAGATGACTGGAGTTGCGAATGAGGAAATCCACATTAGACAAGAAAGTGCATGTACTGTTGGTTACCTTTCTTGGCAAAACATTTTGAGGCCAAGATGAAACTGAGGAAAGTGAGAACAGAAGACAATTCATAGAGACAGACCTTCTTTCCAGAATTGCAGAACCCTTTCTGCAGATGCGCCATACGCCCTCAAAAGCCTTCAAACAGAGTGACCCAGCATCGTCCTAGGATAGTCACTGGGCAAGCACTAATTGAAAAAATGTAGTATGGTTGTATGCTATAATATAGTATATATGTATGCTGTAATGGGTGATGAGGCTTTATTTCAGAACTACTCCAAGGTGTTTGCTTTATGTCTCCAAGAAAAGCACTTTCTTCATTTTAGTGATTTAGTGTGAGATTACAGAATAATTAGAGGACACATTAGCAAGGAATACCATCCATAATGTTCTCTGAGCTGTGCAGTCATTTAAAAAGGGCTATAAGATTAATATCAACCACAAAGAGGCATACATGCATGGTTTTGCACAAAAAATGACTTTAGTTCTCAGCCCTCACAGAGTGGTTGGGTGTCAAGCATGATATGAGCCTGAACCTAATGGCTAAGGGGAGGCTGAAGTGGGATCTTGGCCAGCTCCTCTATAGCCATTGTAGAGACTAGCAGGGGGGGTTGGTGTAGGTTTCTCTCTCAGCCTGAGGATGGCCAGAACTTCTTGGTTCACTTTAAGTCTGATTTGATGCCCTTTTGGGTTGTCCTTAGTTACTCGCTTCCTCTCTTTCCCTGCAACACCCCCACAGAGAAGGACCTGGTAATGAATGAGGGGTACCGATGCACTGCAACCCACCACAAAGAGAGGCTCTCATGTACTGCCCAGGAGAGAGAATGTGGTTTTCCATAAAGAATGTTAAGTGAAGGGGTTTGGTTCATTACCTCATCAGCTGGTGATGGTCCAGAGAAGGAGGTCACGGTTGCCAGATGAAGACCTTCAACCCCCTTCTGAAAATGGACTTTCATTGCCAGTTGTCAGACAGACCATGTGCCCAATGCAGTACAATGCAGGATAAGACTAAACAGTCATGAAAAATGTCCTTGTGCCCCAGTCCCCCATATTTTTGGAAAAGTCTGGTACAAAATATACCATTTTTACAGCTCTTTAGCTTATGTGGCTTAAAAGAGGTAACAGTATTAATATATTGTAGGTAGTATGCATTTGATCAGCATTACCGTGGCAAAAGATTTTCAAGAATACTTGCAAATGTGGTCACATAGCCTGGAACAAAGGTGATCAATTCCCTTTTGTTAAAATGCTGATGACATACCAGATGGACAATTCCCAGCAAACTTGGATGACATCATGCTTTACCACTAAGGAACGACAAGCTAACTTCAAAATCAACACGTGAGACTTTAAACTATCTGGGCATAGTTCAATTCAAGGGCACAGTTATTACTAATCTGCACAGTTTGACTAATGAACACAGTTCGACCAGTTAAGCATTTTTTTATGCACTTGGTGCTTGGTGTTCAGACCATCTTTGGATAATCTTAAACTTCAAATCTTACATTTGTTCACACTTGTCATTCTAGTCTTTGAATGTGACATTTCACTCTGTTTATTAACAACCTACATGGCATCAACAGTTGGTAGTTTTTAAAACCTGCACCACTGTCGTTTGTTCCATCATGCTAGAACAAAGTATCTGATCAATATACAACAATGTTACTCTGCTGTTCAAACACAGCTGCATTTTATTTTCTGCATTCTGTATAGGAGAACCAAGACAGGAAATCATGCCTCCTCACATAACACATGCTTGTTCACACGAGCACCCTCTTATCTACATACACACACACACGTCCATACACACACACACACACACACACACACACACACACAGCCATTCAGATTGTCTCACTGTAAATATATTGACTTGATGCTATTAAATGTGTCAGAGGTGACTGTGTTAAGTATTCAATTTATTCTCACTAAATTTTTGTTGTGATATCGTTCAAATGTTACCAGTTTGAGAGATGCACCTCTCATACAGCTACAGATAAGATTGACTGCAAGTTTGTATCAGAACCTTCAACAACACAGCCTTCCTTGTGTTCATCACTCAAATCACCCAGCAATTTTTCATGCAGGACAATGCCCCCTGTCACACAGAAAAACGGGTAAAGCAGTTCCATGAAACTGAAAACATTGAAACAATGAAATGGACAGCCCAGAGTCCTGATCTAAACCAAATAGAAAACCTCTGGAAAATCCTTGGTGACAAAGCTATGGCCAAGAAACCCACAACAGTCACAGAACTGTGGAAGAGAC
>JAOYMR010000018.1:7725021-7748955 GCA_025802075.1 Tenebrosternarchus preto | reverse complement strand
CCCCCCCCCCCCCCCCCCCCCCCCCCCCCCCCCCCCCCCCCCCCACCCCCCCCCTGCAGGACCACCTCCCCCTGCGCCGGCAACCCACCCTGGCGGGAGGCAGCCCCACCCCCCTCGGGGGGGGGGCGAGTGAACTACTCTCGGGGAAGGGGGGGTTGAACTCCCCTCAGGGGGGTGGGGGGGGTAGGCAGCACTAGGTTCTTGTTCTACTGGCGCTCAGACAAGACCATGCGAGGACAAAAAGCCCTTCTGCCCTGCTTCCTCCCAACTGGGATGTGTTGGCAGTGTGGGAAAATGTGTGGCAAAGCACCTTACAATTACCAGTGCTTTTACTGTGACCTGGGTCATTTACTGTACTTTTAGGTTAATTTTACCAGTGCCTTCACTGTGACCTGGGTCATTTACTGTACTTTTAGGTTAATTTTACCAGTGCTTTCACTGTGACCTGGGTCATACTTTTAGGTAAACTTTACACAAAGAGAATGACAAGAAGCATGACATCTGTGATTTAACAAGTACACTGTCCCCGTAGCTGTGTAATCATCCACTTTTTTGTACAAACAAATGACATCAGTGCTACAGAAATAAAGGATGTACCAGATTAAATGCACAAGGTTTGAACAAGAAACAGTAAGCAGTGTGACTGTCACATTAACTAAAAGAATATCTTTTAATCCAGATGTACCTCTCAGCATGAGACTGGGAAATCCTGCTCACTTCTTAATTCATATCCTTTATAATTAGACTAATAATATGATTACATGTATAAAACCAGGGCCACTGCACTAAGCAAATCCCTTGCTTGGCTCCTAAATACACGTGTGTTGTTTCTTTTTTTCCAGCCCAAGAATGAATAGGACAATGCTTGAACTCGCCGTGAGCCTCTGAAACACGGCGACTTTCTCCCAGCTTCCCCCAGGGTGAACGTTTAAGCCCTCAAATTCACAGGTCAACCCCACGCCATAAATCTAGCGCTGGCTTATGTGAGAATCGCCTGCGTTCACCAACAGCCACAAAAGGCCTGTGGCGCACAGCTTAGCAAATGCCCCCTGAATGCTCCGCTCTGTATGGCCAGTCAAACAGGGGGAAGAAAGCCTCGCACTAGCCACCATAATTCCTCCAGAAGGGAAGAGGGGCACAGAGCCTCTACATGCTCCTCATGAACGCTCTACTTTCCCTTCAGTGAATACAGAAATCAATCTTGGACTGGCTGCTAAAGCCTTGCCGTTGAAGACGCATTCTTCCCCGTTACTTCACGGCCAAACAAAAAGCCACTTCAGGAGATACAGGCCTTGCTGCTGAGATCTTTTCTCCTGGACCTGTACAATGTGAACCCATTTATTTTTCCCCACACATCCTTCTTCCTTTCTCCTCGCTTTCTTTCTGGCTCATTGAGTCTGTTAGACATTCTTAAAGGCTGCTAAAAGAATAGCATGCAGAGGAAGGCTACTGACTGGGCTTCTACTGACTGGGCTTCCACGACTGGCAGAGGCATGAAAGCCCTCATAATGCAGTAGATAGGGAGTACAAGATGAAGGGAAAGGAAGCCCAAAGTTGTATGTTTGTTCCAGTCACAGGAATCATGCATTCAGGTTTTTTTCTCTAGTGTAACAGAGCTTTATAATAGAAGTGAGTTGTTTGAATTTACCTGGTGTTACACTTTATCCAATACTTAATCATTATTCATTCATTAACCTGAACTGGAATATGGCCAACTAAACATATCATACACTTATGTTTAAGTCACAGTTCAAAAAGACCTTAATGTCTTCTTGAAAGCTGATATATTTACAGACTAACAGCAAACAGCCACATAACGACACCTTTAAACACTGTGAATTCCAGTTTACTTTAATCATTTTTACTCTGCATGGTCACTGAAGACCATAATCTATAATTCCAGATTATGGACTTCATAATCTATAATTCCAGATCTATTGATCTATTTTTCTCACCCTCACATACCATTAAAATGCAGGTTTCAAATAGTAAGTCATTTGTACCTTGCCAGTTGATTTAGGACCTTTCCATATGCAGAAATAACATATGATCCAAGCCACAAGAAGACACAGAGCGAGTTCCCAGCGCAGTTTCCCCACCTGTTCAATCCCACCAGATATGCTAAGGACACGGCGTCTGAAGAGGAAAATATAATATCAAAAGACATGTTAAATATTGTTTCTATATATGAGAAGAAATGTATAGCTTTATCTTTTATTGTAGAAGGTAGATCAAAACAGAACCAACGAGTTCATTCTGTCACAGGTGATGGGTCATTTTAAAATATATCGCCTAAATTAGACTGGACTGAACTAGTAGGACCACACATTTTATTTACTAAACAGGTTACAGCACAGGAGCTCAGTAAGTTATTTTCCGATATGCATGAAATTAATGCCCCCATTATGCCCTTTTCACATTTTGTCAGCTCTGTAAATCGAAATATGTAGATTCTTCATGCCAATTACCAAACCACTGACCTGTGAAGTGTTTCTGCTTAAAATCAAATGCTTGTTCCGTTTTGACGAAACGCATGCTAGGTAGATAAAAAGCCATGGTTCTGTTTCAGGCCCTCCATGCAGACGCCATTCATCATCTCTGACATGTCCTTGGGCGACATCCAAGGTCCCCGTCAAACCAACCTACCCCATTCAGTAGCCGGACTGACAGCTCCTGTGCCTCCTAGTACTGAGGTTCTGACTACTGAGTCTGGGTTTTCCACCGTGCCGGAGGCATCTGACTGCTAAGGCCTGGCTCTTTCCCCCTGTGCATGGCCTTGGCAACCAAACAGGAATTCTGCGCTAAAAAACAGACCGAGTGGGGCCAAATTTGTGTCTATACCATTTCTAGCTGTGCGAGTGCCCTTTTGATGCTTGTTGACAACAGCAATGCAAAAAGAATGACAAATTATCAGTGAAAAAGGTTACGTAGTTGCACGGAATAGTAAGCAGTAGTCAATTGCTCAACAGATGTGCTGTGCCAAAAACTGCCTGGCAAGCTTGCATTCTCTGTGCTTTGTAACTTCCTTTGCTTTTATGTTGATGACACCAGATATATTGTAAGTGGAAGCCACCAAGGGGCTTGAAATGGGCTTTCTCTAGGAGTGTGAGATTCTTAGAACACCATAACATACAAATAAATGTTTCTTAGACATACATATATAGGCATCCACTTCAGACATTTGCCTTTTTATTTCGACAAGGCTATGCTGAGATATTGCTCTAATGAAGGAGTTTGAAATATACTCACTCCCAAAACTCCATGACTGGTGAGGTGGCATAGGGATTGGTGAGGTTTGCCATGCTAGCATTGTTGAAATCCACACAGTTTTCTAAAAGACAATTACATAAGATCATCTTAGTGTTTTCATGTATTACATGTATTACAGTATGCAGGCCTAAATAGCAAAATATATACAGTATATATAAATATATAAAGTATATCTCAGTGTTGTGAAGTCAGGCCTTTTTGGAGTAGCAAAAGAATCAGGCTGCTTTACATATTCTTGGTTCCTATAGTAACCAAGAATATGATTATTATCTGAGTGTGGTACTAATCAGTCCTGCTCATTATCAATGCTAGACATGCAACTTTGGGTTATATTTTTAAGGGTTCTGTAATGTACACAAAATGACATTAGCAAAATGACAGGACACCTGACCAGTGGCCTGTCCTGTTCTGAAAGAGGGGACCTATGGCAAAATATTTATGAATGGTTACTACTAGTACTACTAGTACTAGTACTAGTAGTGGTACTACTAGTACTAGTACTAGTAGTGGTACTACTAGTAAGGCAGACAAAACTACATAATTGAAAATTAATTTTCAATCCTTTAATGTAAATCCAGCAAGTCCATCTGTAGGTCTTAGCCTTAAAGAGAAACATAGCTAGCTAAGTTTCTGAAAGGCAAATGATGAGCGCTAAATCCATTAAAACAGTAGCAGTGTGGCGAATGTAACAAGTCGCAGCTACTCTGCGATGCTAACCTAGCAATCTCACACCGTAGCGTCAATCCATGTATACAGGGACAACATTTAAAATATTCCCGTAGTGACGACGAGATTGGGCATCAGCTGTGTATTAGCCTGCACCAGTGGAAACGACAATTTCATATCTAGTAACAATTCTGGTAATGGTGTATGATTTGCTAACATTTTTCTTTTGTGAGCTGTAGTTGTGTTTTACGGACAGTTGAGCTGTATTTTGCAATCCAAACAATAAATTTAAAGGAGCAATAAGTATAATGATTCTTCTTCAAGCTATGAAACAGCTATTATACTGACACCTAGTGGCATGGGTGTTAAAGACAGTCTATACTAAATTTATTTTGAATATGGACCCCTCCATGTTAGGAGACCTGCTCTACTTAAAAGAAAGAAAACACATTTAATAATTTTAAAACAATAACAATCAGATTTTGGTGGTAGAAATGGTGGCAACTGTATCTCCACCAAAAGAACCCAGCGGGCCAGTGAACCAAAAGGTTTTAACTCATAACTCCTTACCCTAAAACATAACCTAACTCTGACCTCTCTGGGATAGTATATCTCAGAGGGTGAATATTTATAGGTGTCAAAATATTGGTCCTTTTGGCTGAGCAGAAGTTTGAAGTTTTGGAACAAAAATATATTCTCTAGATATAGTAAGTTGAATTCAAAGACCAAGCTAGTTGGTGAGAACAGGGTGCACTAAGAACACTACCAGCAGGCTGTCTTTGGGTTCTCTCCATAGCCTGTAGAGACAACAGTGGAGAGGCGAACACTGGCCAAGCTCTCGGGCATCATGAGCAAACCCACCACCCCAACTCCAAACCCACCACACACACACACACACACACACACACACACACACTCCCTCCAAAGTGTAACCGATGGACAGCAGAGCACAGTGACCAGTGACCTGCCTGCTTCTGCAGCTCTGTAGAACATCTTCCTTACCTCGCCTATGGACAGCTCAGATACCTTCTCCAGGCTCAGTTGGACTGCTCCCCTATATTATTACTGCTATTATCACTGCCATGGTTTCTTATGTCCAGCTTTGTCTTTATCTATTGGACTGTCTGTACATCAGCACATTTTCACTGAACGCTAAAGTATCTGTATTCCACAGCACATCAACATATTTACACAGCGCATTTTGAGGACATCTACCCAACTTTTAATACATTTGCATATCTGCATATTCTCAAACTGTGCATATCATACATTTTGAACTCTAACTCACATTTCCTACTCTATAGTTTTATACTATATACTTTTATACTATATACTTCTCTATATATTTTTATAATTCTAAAGTTTCTATAAAGTATTTTTTTATGATTTGTTATTTTTTATATATTATTTATATAATATATATATATTTTCTTCTCCTTTAGATTTATTTGTTTATCGTATTCTGTTTCTTTTGGTGCATGTTATACTGCTGTTCAGAATATCTACATTTCTCATCCAGGGTGTTATCTAGTAATCATGGCAAAGTCTTGCTGGTTTCATTCCATGAACAATGCAGAGTTCATAGTTTAGGGGCTCTTTAGGATTGGCGAGAGATCTGACACTGTACAGCAGTAACTTCCCTAATATTCATTCATTTCCGGCTTTTCCCATTTTTAAAGTAACAACAGCAATATATGGTTGTGCAACAAGGGAACCCACCTGTGTTCCAGTAATGACCACAGGAGGCCCAGGGTAGCTCTGTTGTGAAGCAGTTGAACAGGTAGAAGATAGCCCACGCCAAAATAACCACATAATATACATTCAAGTGCGCCTCAATGACTTGAGTCGCATAGCCAATACCTTAAATAGAGAGACAGAGCCCACGTTTAACGTCATTCACTCAAAGGTCCTTAACCATCCATTATTCTAACAAATTCCTGTGGTGATGGTATTTATGAGTACATACTAGTAGGATGTGAAGGAATACAGTCAACGCAATCACAGAATATATAGTCCGCTGAAACATGATGTTGGCTTACCTTCAAAAAGCGGACACACTTTCCGCCAACATGTGATTCCCCCTTCACTGGTGAACTGGCCTAGCGCTGTTTCCAAGAAGAATACAGGAATCCCACAGCAGACGAAGAAGATGACGTACGGCACAAAAAACGCGCCTGCGAATGGAAGGCAGTTATCCAGGTGTGATGGAATGGAAGGCAGTTAGCCAGGTGTGATGCAATGCCTTGACTGACTATCATTGTAAACTCGAACGCCAACACTGGGGTCAAGGGCTGCTGCGGACTGCCGGACAGGTCAATCACTGAGACCTTTTTGCCCTGAGTGGGAAGATTCTTTTCATTAAAACACTGCGACCTTTCTGGTCTTGGCAGTTTGACAGATTTTCCACTTTAGAAAGAAATCACTGGGCCAAGAAGCAACATTTAGAAGATAGTGCCACTCTTTTACTTATTATCTAAGGGCACAAGAGGCCACTCTTTTACTTATTATCTGAAGTCACAAGATTATTTTGACATCAACCTTAGTTTTGTTATTAATGGCACAATTAAAATACCTTCTCACTTATCCTTAGTATCTATTAAAATATTTTTTGCTCTTTGTAATGATTTTTATTTGTCTTTATACTAGTTTAAGTTTAAACTAAGGTATGTTTGCCAAAATATATAGAAAATATATGCCACATTGGATTGAATTCTCTTGTTTTTAAGTTGTGGGCTTTACGCAAATGTTATATGAACATCTCATTGACTAGTGAACCTGTCAACATCTACTATCATCTACATGTGATATCAAGTGTTTTGTTTTTGTGAGTATTTTAGATATAATCCTCTTACGTGTAACACAGGTGTAACAAATAGAGACAATGTTGGTGTAACTTTGAAACTAGTGACAGCTGGATTAGCTGTCAAGGTATTTTTATAAACTATGTTACTAGTAAAACAGCAGAGGTGGTTTCAATATAAAATAACTTTTGTGCTACAGAGGAAATTTGTTGTCTCATTCATTTAGTATTAAGTCCGGCGTAACATTTAATCACGGCAGGTTGAGTGGTATCAACTGTAGTAAAAGCATTCATGTTTTTGTCAAGGGTTTAATGAATGGATCTTACCTCCTCCATTCTTGTAACAAAGATATGGGAACCTCCAAACGTTGCCAAGTCCGATAATCTCTCCAGCGACTGACAGCACAAACTCAATCTTATTGTTCCACTGTCCCCTTTCGTTCACCACCTTTTTGTCGTTACTGCGTACAAGGTTGGTATTCGAAGCTTCGGCGTCCATTGTATCGTCTGGTTTTCCATTTATAATCGGAATAGTCTTTTCGGCTGTCATGACGTCCTAACAGCCTGAAACAAATCGATTAGACCTTTCGTTGAGCCACATGCCTATACTGGAAGCAAATTAATCTAACTTCGAATTTCTTGAGCTGGTTGCATAAACGCATTACTTGTTGGATTAAAGGGAAAGTGCAGCAGCTCGCGCACACTGCACAGAAACCCGCAAGCTAGACGAAGTCTGAGGTGCTCCACCAACAACCGAGCGCGAGACAAAAGTAAAGCGCCCCGAGCTGCAAATTCAATTAAATAGGGTGTGACATAACAGTTACAGCCAGAAGACCGCCAGACTCACCTCTGTTAAAACCGAGATTCACGGCTACTCCCCACAGTAGATGAAAGCTGAACTTGACAAGATGAAGAGTCGTTACTCACCAGTATAGGTTGTACAGTAATGCCTCCTTGGCTCAAGCGATGGTCAGCTGCTTGGTGGTCTTACACGACAAGGGTTGGTTAAATTGTATCCCGTGTGCAAAAAAATGACAAAAAAGAAGAAACGTCTAGATCCGTGTTGAACGAAAGAACGGTGATTTGATTCGTTATATGAAGTCTTCGGTGTGATTCTGCTGTCTAGTTACCAGACGATGGATAACTTGCTACTGCTGTGCTTCAGACTCCGCGATCTGATCTCAAACGCCTCTCACTGGATAAGAGCCATGTGGTAACTACACTCGCGTCCTCTTTAACACCACTGTAATTTACCTCTCACTGGATAAGAGCCATGTGGTAACTACACTCGAAACCTCTTTAACACCACTGTAATTTACCTCTCAGTGGATAAGAGGCATATGATAACTACACTCGCGTCCTCTTTAACATCACTGTAATTTACCTCACACTTCAGCTCGCTGGACCCAGCAAACCTCATATAGGCTCAATGCCGTGGAATTGGATTTTGGTTGAAACTTTTAACTATGGTAGTGAGCTAAAATTCAGTCAGTGTCAAGAATGTGTTTTTCTAGCCATACCGTAGCGCAAATGGTTTAATAACAGGCATTTGTGAAAAAATAAAAAAAATAATACAATCTATACTGAACAATTCCATACAATCTATATTGAACAATATGATGTCACTAAACCATACATGCTTGTGCATTTTGCCAGAATAAATCATGTGTTTTTCATTTTTAATTCTTTTAAAAGTGCAATTCAGTTGCAGCCAGTACTTAATATTGAGAAACCAGTGCTGGTTGGCCACCCAAAACCCAAATGTAATCACTCAGAAATATTTTTGCTTATCACCAAAAGACGTTAATAACATTAATAACTTCATATAAAATGAACATTGTGTTTTATTATTTTTTTGGGATTGTTTTTTGAAGGCATGTTGAAATTTGACTAGATATGTAGCACTTCTTTTTATTTAAGTAAAATATTCCATGTGTATAATACGTTGACAAAACTAAAGTGGAAAAGGTCTAAACTAATGCGGAAAAGGTCTAAACTAATGCGGATGAAGTATAAACTGTGTGAGATACTTAGACTCCATTTCTAATATACAAGAGGTTGCATTTGGACTAATATATGGACTAAAATATGGACTTATACAACGCATTTCAATCATCTACACAGCCATTCTCATCATTTTGAAACACAACGGTAACAACCAGCTCCGAACAGCTAGTCAACAAATGTTTCTTCCATACAGATTTAATGAGTCTCCTGAATTAGTACACACTTGATCGCTTCTCTCAGCAGGAAGAATTGCGTGGATGGCAGGAAACTCGTAGCTCCCCCAGTGTTCCCTGTGCCATGGAAAAGGGTGACCTAGTAACTATGCACTGCTCAATTAAGGGTCAGTTGTCATTTTAACTTGAAAGAAGTAAGACGCCGCATGGAGAGTGGCCACCAAAGATGCTACAAACACTTTGTGCTGTTTTGAGTCCATCCATGTTGATGTTTGCCTTAATGTCACCTAATACGAATCTGCACTGTGTGGACTTTGCGCATATGAATCAAACACAGCTAATGCGAACATACGAGCATTTTAAGGCAATCTGATATGAGTATCATTATCTAAACATAAAATACTAACAGCTAGAACCATTACTACTTTGCTCAGTGATTAAAATTCTTTTAAAGTTTCTTTTGCTAAACTAAGCTATGCATATTCTTAGCCCTTTATTAAGAAGACTTCTTCACACACACACACACACCCCAAAACACCAAAAAGGGTAAAAGGTCTTTCTTTTGTTGCTCGACCCATGTATGATAGTACTGAAGGGACTAACACTATCCCTGCAGAGAGATGCGTGTCAAGTCAGGATGGAGAGGTTGCTAGGATACAAGCGTATCACTTTATTCCTGAATGCTGTTCTGCTACAGAGATGGTAAATAGATGTTTCATTTGCCTTCCCTTTCTTTTGCTTCTGTTTGATGACAGGCAAATATATTTATCTTCAATAACATACCAAAATTATTTTGCCATATGCAGCATGTAAAGGTGGTGGTCAGAATCATAAGATAACAAGGTACAAGTTTCCATGCACACATATTGCAAGCACTAATGCACATGTATACATGCACACATATATGTGCAAACCCACACACACACACACACTACACATTTGTGACCTTCTGGAGGTGCTGTGTGCATTTACCTTCCCTACCCAGCATCAGATATGCATTCACCTTCCCTACCCAGCGTCAGACATGCATTCACCTTCCCTACCCAGCTTCAGTAATGCATTTCAAACTCCCCATTAGGAGGCACTGTTCCCACTCCTAACACCAGTGCCCAAAACAATCTGTATACAACGAAAGAGCAGAAAAAGTCTTTCACTTTAATCCTGGACTCCGGGTCTCAAACCAGCACTCTGACTGTTCAGCTTTAGAGTCAGATTTGTTCAGTTGATTACTAGAACTGACCCCATGGTCCATTCTAATGCCTTTACAAGAGGAAGCCTCCCAAATCCTCTCCAGCTGCCTTCTAGTAAACACCACACATACCCGTTTTACCCATTTAGCCACCAGACTAGACAAGGCACTTTAACACTGAGAAACACACCGTACATTAAATACAAAGAACAAATTATGTTTAAGTTTTATTTACATTTTTG
This sequence comes from Tenebrosternarchus preto, assembly GCA_025802075.1. NCBI lineage: Eukaryota > Metazoa > Chordata > Actinopteri > Gymnotiformes > Apteronotidae > Tenebrosternarchus > Tenebrosternarchus preto. The sequence goes on along the minus strand of JAOYMR010000018.1, from coordinate 7,738,608 downwards.
AGGCATACCTCAACATGGGTACTTGTCCTAAGGAACAATGGATCTGTATATGATTATATCAAAAGCCATATTCCAGAGGAAGACCAAATAATATCCTTTGATATTGCATATATCAAATTAAAGTTTCTCAAACACAGACTATCCCTAAACATAATAAATCCTTTTAGTGACTACTGAAAATGATTTGATGTTACATTCTCTAACAAAATCTCAAATGAAGACCCTCTGTAAATGTTACTGAGATACCCATGCACAGCGAATTAGAAATCTTTACAAAAAACACCAGACTCCTCTACAGGCTAAGTGCTAAGTGTTACCCCTTGCTAAGTGTTCAGGATAGAGCCTTTTGAAGGGTTTAGAAAGCCCCAAAGATTAAAGCAAGGTTTATCAATACAACCACTATGTTTCTATGGCAATCTCAGCTCCAAGGAGTGGAATGACTACCTTGCGTGTTCATCTGTTCTTCAAAGCAACGTGTCAGGCAATTAGGAGAAAAGAGAAGAGGTTTAGAAAGAAAGGGAGCAGATTGAGGAGGTATGAGAACATGAGAGAGAGAAGGAAGAAAGAAAAGGAGCAGATTGAGGAGGTATGAGAACATGAGAGAGAGAAGGAAGAAAGAAAGATTCAAATACATTTGAGAACTCAGTTAAAGGTGAGTAAGAAGGTGTAAATATAACTTCCATGAATTATTTGACGTTCTTTGACCACTGACTTATGACAAAGACTTTGAATTAGAAAGTGTATAATGTTCTATAGTATTTATATACTTTCAGGGAAAGTTCACCAGCCTTTGAGGTGAGGTTATCACACACATTACTGATAAACTGTAGCATAAATAGAAAAATGAATTGGTCACCAGAAAAATAAGGTTTTCTTTCTATTAACTACCTTTGGCCTAAGTGGAAACACAGTGTGCCTACATTATAACTATTCATAATTATTTGTAGGACTATTTTAATCACTACTACATTATAATAATTTTATGGAGTAACAAATTCAGTAACTACAGTGTTAATAAGCATTTAAATATCAATGCAGTGTAGTGAAAATTGTCAAAACTTACCCAATATAACTAGTGTTAAATACATACATGAATGATCCACTTACAGCTACAGCTAAACATGCTCCACAGTTAATTGTTTCAAATTTAAAATATACTCAATTGTGATAATATGAATTTGGTATGAACAGCTCTCTCTCCTCTTTTACTACACTAGTAACTGAAATTAAATTGAAGGACAAAAAACATTCATATTCTGTAACTTCTAAAGTGATGGACAGCAAGTGATGCGCAATTTTCAAAACTAGAAGACACAACCCAAGAAGACAGAAGATACAACCCAAGAACACAGAAGATACAACCCAAAGCAAAAGATACAACCCAAGAACACAGAAGATACAACCCAAAACAAAAGATACAACCCAAGAAGACAGAAGATACAACCCAAAACAAAAGATACAACCCAAGAAGACAGAAGATACAACCCAAGAAGACAGAAGATAAAACCCTAAGAAAAAGCAACCATTTCAAGCATAATCCCAGAAAGCAACTTATTTTTAATGGAAAACACAGGCCTTCCCTGTGCTGTTTTAGCATAACTTCACAACAACCCGGTCAAACCAGCAGGCAAGCAAACACAGGGATAAAAAAGCAGCTTACTTTAATGCATCTTGACCATAACGAGATGCGCCTCAGTGAGAGTTTACCACATCAATACAAATAGCCTACAAGATGTCACCTGTCGGAAAAAGCCATGAATTTAAATACCACTTATGAAGACCTGTGCTGCCTCCACCATAAGCCACGAGCACCAGCCGTCCTCCTGCGTGATGAACTTTAACGTACCTCAGCGTCATTCTCCCACGCTGTCTCGAGAGGTCCCATGCATGGAAGTGGAGGCGTGAAATACTGCAGAAATCACCTGCTTTCACCTGTCAAGATCTTCATCTGCTCTGGGTCCTAGTGCCCCACCAGTCACACCTCCTCCACTAGTATTTCTGCTTTGGACACCTTCAGGTTCCTTTCCTCTAGTAAATACTTCAGGAAATCATGACAGGTTGAGGCACTGGATTGTGTAATTACATTTGAAATTATTAACATGAAAAAATATAACGTAATCTAATGTAATATAATTCTAGTATCGGAATTTATATGAAAGTACATTTTTAAAAATGTGATTTAATTGTATATGATTTACTGTCCAGGATATCTTATGCTTGTCACATCAAGCATTTTACACCATCTTGTTAAGCAGAGATTAGGGAACAATTACACACTTCTCCTCACCATTGTGGAATGTGATTGAGACAAAACATTCTGATCCGTGGCTGCTGTCGTTGTTTTTGTTGTGTTCTCTTCTCCTATGCTCTCTCTGCGGTCTCTTATTAGGAATGAAGTATTAATCCCAAATGTGTACATTAATGCCCCTCACATATGCATCAGTGCCCCTCATGTGTACATTAATGCCCCTCACGCATCTCTGGGACGGTCTGGGAACACAAAAGATACAGCCAATGAGACCCTATAATTTATCTCAGCTGGTGTAGCAGTAATCAGAAGGCTGTCTCTTAGTGGTCACCTGGAGGTTATTGATATTATCTGAGTGTTTGTGTGTGCATGTTTGTGACTGCATGCCAAAATTCTTAATTCTTCATTTATATGCCAGGGTTAGCAGAACAAACTGTGATGGATATATAATCATGTGTGCTTTATAGATCTCATATTATAAGCCCTTTTGTCTGGAAGGAAGTTTGAAGTTTTAGTACAGCCTATTTGCTAATGGACTTGCTAATGTTTGAGGTAGTGAGTAGCTTGATGGAATCTTTAGATTTAAACTTATATGAACCCATATACTAAAATAAATAATGTCCTGAGAAGACAACAAAGCACTTTGATTCTGTTCTGTAAGATGGTGTTTTAAGCACTTCCTGATCAGCACTAGGTCATTAAGATGCAGGTGCAGGATTCTCTGAGTTACAGCAGCTGCTGCAGTGACCCTGAATGAAAGGCCACCCATTAACATCACTTTTTGCATGTTCATTGTTCCATGACTTATTTTCCAGGATCACCTGCCGATATGTGTGCCTTGTGTCATCTGGCTGGATGATTTCCTGGAAGCTTTGCAATAAGATGTTCTATTTATAGAATAGGACACTGTTATGCTTTGGCAGGGACTTATAACAGTGTTTGATTTGTGAAAATGGCATTGTTGTATCATGGATGATTTTTGGACGGGGCATGAATATAAGTCTAAAACAGTCTAAAATGGTTTATATCTGTCAAAAGTGATTCATATTTCTTAGCCAATGCTCTGCCAAAAATTAAAGACCAGTGATTATCACATAATGGCCCTTGAAATAAAAACAAGAAATCTGTGCTAACGAATGGGATGGGGATTTCTCCAACAAAAATGGATTTCCTACTCTAAAAAATCTTTTACTAAAGAATTGTCCCTTATACTGGAGATATACTTTGTTGTCTTTGATGTTTATTTGTTTTGTTTTGTTTTACTAGATGCAAACACACTCCTATGAAGAAAGAATAAATAAATGTAAGGATGGATGCACAGATAAAAGAAAAAAAAAACACACAAAAACAGCAAAAGGCAGGAAATGGAGTATAGTGTGTGTTCCGCTGTGCACAGTCTGAGGCCAGCGAGAAGAGCAGCTTGAGCCCCGCGGGTGGCCAGGACGTCAGCTGTCGTGCTGTATCCTCCATGAGGTCGAGGTTATTCCTGTAGGATCGTCCCTTAATTACCCCCACTGAGGCCCACTGATCAGGAGCGACGCGTGCTAACGTGAGAGGTTTTGCGGCTGCTCGATTGGTTGGCAGCGTTCGTCACAAGATGGCATGGGTTAAGCCAATGTAGCATTCCTTCCAAAACCCGTCAGAGGTAGTTTAAAAATAATTAAAATGGCCCAGACTCGTTTTCAGATGAGTGTTGTGGGGTGGTCAGGTGCGTTGTGGAATGGCATCTACAAATTGGTCTGGTTGTACTCAGTGTGCAGCTGACAGCCTCACAACCTGATTAGTAAAAGGCTCATTTCTTTTCATTTAGGAGTAAATGTTCAATCATGTGGGGAAGACGCGTCCCTTATTAGCCCAGACTATGCTAGAATTACTTTGAGTTGGAAGCGATCCAGACTATGGCTTAAGTCAACCTAAACCCTTCACACATGCTGTTCTTTGTATGTGACCTTTTGCACAGCACAGCTGACTAAATCACAGCTTCCTCTTCACATTTCTCATAGCGATGTTGAAAATAATCATTACAACTACTAATGTTGTTGCGATTACCGTTGCTCTAGTGGGAAACTCTGTGCTAAATTGAGGAAGTGGTATGGCAACTTCTAGCCAGGCTAGTGCAAAACTTGCAAAAGAAGGTTCATGGGTTTCAAAGGTTATGTTAAAACCACAACCAGGAACAACTACAATGAAGACAGTGAACAAGCCTGGACAATGGAAGCTTTGCTTCAACTGGGACTAAATCTTTTTTTTTTTCATCCTCTCTTTTCTTGTGGTTGTGGTGGTGTTGGTGCTTCGGAGGGAGGGGGGGTTGTTGGGCCGCTCTCAACGTTTCCCATGTCATTCCCACAAAACGGGTTTCCCTAACAGGAACCATAGGTACGCTGATCTCATTAGAACAATTACCAAAGGCCTGCATTTTCCAATGCAGCCTTTAAAGACCCCAAGGCAATGTAATTTCAAAATCAATCCGCTTCCAAAAAAGCACTAGTGTTGGCGCTTTCTAAAGGACTGTCAATTACCTCTACCTCCAGTGGGCAAAGGGAAACCAGCATGATTCAAGCCGGCCTCAATAAAGGCCCATTCTTCAGGGAAATGAGCTTGTGCATGGACTTGAATTCATCCTGCATTAATCTCGGCCCGCCTGTGGGAGCCACTAAACATTCATCGCCTGTGCCAGGTCCAAGTCTGCATGCGAATGGGCCGGTTCTGATGCGCAGAAGCTTCTTCTGTCAGAGCTCGGCAACGTTTTTGGATTTTCGACCACTGCAAAATATGGCGGGAAAACCTTCTGAAGTTTCTTACCTCCCAGCCCCGCCCAACTTTGCCCAGCCCCGCCCCACCCGCATTTCCATAAATCTAGACATAGTTAGCAGAGCCTTGCTGAGATCTCCACTCATTAAAAGCTGTTTAACTAGGAGACAAGCAGCCCAGCATGACAAGAAGGCTAATACCCTTCTCGTTAGCCTAAATCCCTACATAGCGACAATAGCTTTGTTAACAGTTGGGATTATTTGTAGTTAGCTAATTTTCACTGAATAAAAATCATGGAAAAAGTAGCAGCTGGTCTTCTTGCTGGGAGGTTGAACCTTCCCACATCATACAAATGTTTCCTACCCCATGCGAGGTTTGAGGAGTTATTCAAAATGTCAGTATGCTTTTACATTTGATGCGAAGCCAGTCGTCCTCCCAGAGACCACAGGATGTCTCACAGCATTCACTAAAGTGACCGTGACCAGTGACATTTTTACCTCATGTGATTATTTACATTCCATAGCAACCAACGCTGCACATGCCTGTGTCACGCTTGAGCAACGCAGCGTATGAACATGAGGGCAATTTGTCACCGATGGACAGAAAGAATTAATCATAGTGCTGCTGCTCTGAACCGAACTGAATCAATCACAGTGCTGTTGCTCTGAAACGAACTGAATCAATCACAGTGCTGCTCCTCTGAACCGAACTGAATCAAAAGGGCTTGGACTTCCCAATCTCATTCTGATGCAGAGCAGATCTTTGCTGGCGAGTAGGAGGCTCAGCCAGTCTAATTGTTGGCTAAATATTTGCACTCCCATCAGTATGTTCTGTTTTCTGAGTTTCTCAATCTTTTTAATTAAAAAGGGCTTGTTATATAGCAACATACAAATTTATTATACAGGCTTCTGTACTTTATGATGATGTACATGTGGTGTGATGTAAGGTCAGGGAACACTTTTTCTTTACATTTGTTAATTCTGTTCTTACTTTCCATGTTTCTTGCTATCCTGTCTGTCATCAGTATTGATTATATTTGAGGTCTTAACCGCAGAGGTTTCCGTTTAGACAAAATCAAACCAGTGCACTTTAACTATGATGGACAGTTATCTCATTCTGTTGCACACTGAAAATTAATAGAACCCCCCCCCCAAAAAAAAGCAGTGTGTGTGTGTGTGTGTGTGTGTGGCGGGGGGTGTGGTGGGGTGGTTAGGGTATGCGGGGGCACCATACACAACTGTATTTTTCATACTGTGACCACTGCTTGACTCCAAATCAGACCGAAACCCACTGCATGCTGGGTAATGGATGGTGAAGAAGCTGCTGTACAACGTGTACGGGTTACTTCCAGACCTCTAGGGACGGTGCCATTAGTAGGCTGGTAGGCTGCTCAAGGGTTTGCTCAACACTTTTCAGTGTTTGCATTTCTGACTCCACACCGCCCTCTGGTGTTGCATTTGAAGAATAGACTCTTGACAAGCCCATTCTCTTTCTCTCTTCACAAAAGGTTTAGAGCAGAGATATACAAATCAGAGTCATCAAGGTCCATGTCCTACAGATTTTCCACCCTCTCTTTATCTACGAGTCAGGTAATGTTGACAAAGTGGCCAACCGGTTACATCAAACACAAAAGGTTACAAAATCCATGACCGACTTTGGATTTCAGGTCCAGATTTAAATATCACTGGTTTAGTGTTTTTCCTGTTTTAGATATTATATGTAAGACTTGGGGCGAAGGTACAGTACTGCTGACAAAAATGATTAAAAGAAAAAAAAAGTATTTAAAAAGACAGTGTATGCTTGTCCAGCGTGTGTGTTTTTACATAGCATAAACTTGATGTTCTGAACCAGCTATATTTAATGGTAGACCTGCGTAACAATGATAGTCCATAACTATGTCAAATGTGATCACACATTACTTAGTTTACATTCGTGAAGGTGCGCCAGGAAGGCAGACACATGTTAACTGCACAAGGGCACTTAACAGTGAGCCCTGCAGGAGGCCACATTCTCTTGGATTGGAGGTCTGTCCAGTCCAGTGATCTATAATGCTAATCGGAGCTGGGCTATCACCCCATGTCGGTTAATACTTTCAGAAATTTTATTGCTTTGTTGGATCACACATGTTCGATTAGGGATGAAACTAAATTCTGTAAGAAAGTGCTACAGAATTCCAGGAACAGAAAGAGACAAGAGCAATTACACATGCAGAACAGGTCTTTTCATTTTAGATAAATAATTTCACTTTGTCACACTTTCTTGTCCATTTAAGTGTTATACTTTGCCAGATGTAGATGTCAGACATCTGTAACAGTGAGTCATGTTTCAGTCACAGTAGTGCAACATACAGAAAATATTATATGAAATATACATGGAATATTAATGTTTGATGCATGTGATTGCTGTATTAATTAAACCAACAGTGTCATTTGAACTTCATAGTTTCTGCTTTAAAGACACATAGAGTATATGGTATTTGTTTATCTACATGTATCTGCCTGTGCAAAAAATAAATACAAAATTTACATAAGGTTGCCATTTTATACAAATAGAAATGACCACTAAATCTGTTGCCGATCTCTTTTTAACTGTTCCTTTGAACAAGATCTAGCTCACGTGAATTTCTATGAATTTCCACTTAGTGCTTACCCTAAACATGCAAAACAGAGAGGGGGGAACTGCCTGTAGACGAGGTTCCTGTCAATATAGCCAAAGCTTGAGGAAAAGTTTAGATTAATGATTTTTTCTAGAGCAAGTGTTTTACTGATGAGTATCAAGATTGGAAGACTGTTTAGTTGGAATTTTTGGAATACATTTGCATTAAGCTACATTACCAAATGGTGTGAAATATTTCAACTGAATACCAACAACAACAACAACAAAAAACTATTTAAAAGTTTATAGTGTGAGATCACAAAAACAAATGGAAAAAACCCTAATAAAATACTCTGCCCATCAACCTTGAAATGTTTTATAGAGGTGCTACTTCTTCAAACCACAAACATTTCTGAGCATACATAATAGCACAATATATATAACATGTAAATTTAGATTATATATAACGTAAAATTGTGCGTTTTTTCCATTGATCATATAAAATGTTGAATTGTAAATGAAGCCAAAACAAGTTTGGTTTTATTACAATCATGGTAACCAAACTCAAGTTGATTTCCTTAATTCTTATAGTGGTTCATGAAGTTCCACTATGTTCCAGGGCAACTCAGTGCAACACGTACAGAAGGAGGAAAACACCACACAAGACCGTTGATTAGACACCATTCCTGTTCATGCTGCTCGGTGAATTTATTAAGTGTTGTTTTTTTTTTCTTTTCTTGTCTTTTTTCTTTTCTTTTTTCCACTTGTGCTCCTGTCTGCAGTGGTGGTACCAACAAGCGAAGCAGCCAGAGACACAGTTCATAACTTTTGTCAGGCTAGAAAATCATTTACATCACATTATGTACTGACTTTTGGAGACCACAAACATTCCAGCAACACACTCTAGAGTATGTGGATGACAAAGCATGACGTTTTGCATAGTATTAAATGAACAAAGACATTGAATTCTTTATTTACAATTATTGAATAGGTTAAAAAAAATTCATAAAACAAGATGGATGAACACTTATCATTTGCCCATAAGTTGCTAGAGCGCCAGAGTACCAGTGATGTAGATCTTCTTTGTTCCACAAACGCATGCTGCTAAGTACAGTACAGTGAAGCTGATGTATTGCAAGAAATAGTATTATTCATAATTATTAGACCTGCTCGAATGTCTGCATTTAAGCTTGATCGAAACGTTTTTAACTGCATCCACGTTTTGGCCCAGCAACACCAGGCACTGTGCAGGTGACTTGGCCTGTTGATATTCAGGAGAAGGTTCTAATCGAACGAGGCCCAGTTGCACTGCAAAAATATTGTAGAGGCCGTATCCACGCAAGAAAGATGGAGCTGCATCTCTGCTACAGTCCTCCCTGTGTACAAACCACTCGACACTCACTCACCGCTTAAAATGTCACACACGAAGCATTTTTGCTGTAAAACTGTTCTGCAGGAAAACCATTGGCAGAAATTGCTTTGAAATTAATTAAAAGAGAAAAGGGCAAAATGTTAGTGGGAATAACAGGGTTTACCGTAGGGAACTGATGGTTTTCCGACGTAGAACTTTGCTGAATTTCTTTTTTCGCATGCCTGAGATAAACAGTTAAAGCTTGTGCTCCATCTCATGAGCAAAGAAAGTGACAAAACACAAAAATCAGGACCATGGACTGACAAGAGTAAAGTGAGATCAACTTGCATATAAAGCATACCATCATGCTTTCCCCCATGGTTCCAATTTGTAGGAAATATTACAATAGTCTGATAAGATTTCCAGGTTCCAAGTGTGCCTTCTGAAATGACCATCTGTTTGTCCTCGCTATAGCACAATAAATAGTTAACAACTAGTGAATACTGTTGAGATGCTAGAATATATTTACTGACCGCAGGAAGACAAGCTTGATTTTAACACACAGAAGCACATCTAAATTTACACCACAGAAATTCATTCATATCCGGATAGTGCAGAAAATGATCATATATGTATTTTTTCTTTTTAGAAAAAGATTCAAAAGCAACATTCCATTTTTTTCGTTAGGTTGTCTGTTGTTGAAAGTGTTGACAGCTCAGAAGCTGGTTTCTTTCTTTCAAAGAAAATAAATCTAGAAATGAAAACTTTCAAAAAAGAATAACCAACACAATATACCACAAGATTTTCAACACAACTTTGATTTCCATACAGCAGAGCCAAATATAACTTAATTTACATGTTTTCAAACATACAATGCATTGCAGTCTTTGATGGTCACACAGAATTGTAAAATATATTTTTTTTCTTTCCTGTTTAAATAAGCAGTGTTCCTAAAGAAGATGTTTCAATCCAACCTGAAATGTATGCTCATATTTGAGACCGACCAAAAGTTCATTTCAAGCATTGAATTAAAAAATTAAAGGAGCAAGTATAGAAATAAAACCTTCATCTTAAGAACTGAGTTTGGAAAAAAAGAGAAAGAAAGAGAGAGAGAGAAAGAGAGAGAGAGAGAGAGAGAGAGAGAGAGACACTCGACTTGATCCCAACAATCATATAATACTAAGATGCCACATTAATTATATAATCCCACTATATTTTGGTTTCTTTTGTAATCCTCTAAAAATATCTACATTATTTGACAAAATAGCAGGCAAGTCCAGCACAGTTTGTAATAAAACACCTACAGTCCAATATTACAGGAGTATTCAACAGCTTGAGTTTTTCCAACTACGTCTGCTGTATGGTTTTGAACCCTACAAAGAAACCAGGACGTATCTATGGGTTTTGTAAACAAATTACATTCTCTTTAGGACATAAATAAGTTAAAGTAGTAGTTGTTGAAGCAGAAAACAAGGCAACATGCCAACAAAGATAAACTCTGTATATATTTATATATTTATGTATATTATATATAGTATTTTTAATAAATGCTATTTTCCATAGGTTCCTCTTTTCCAACAGGTGCAAATCTACTGTGCAAGTCGAGCCCTGCGACCTTCATACGCTTTATTCGTTAGCCAAATAAATCTATACAATTAGGTACATGCCACACACGTTACTCAAAGATCAGTGAATCAGATAAGCTGTCTAAAAATAGCAGTCCACGGCACTTCCCACCAAATCAAATCATAGAATCCAAATAAAATTATTTCAAAATAAAAACTCGGGTAATGTACATTCATGCAGGAGCAATTATAATAGCTGAATTAGATTTAAATAACTCTCATTATAGTCCGTCGTGTTAGGCGGAGGGGAGGGATTGGGTGTGGGGTAGGAGGGGGGCGATGTGTTTACACTGGATTCTGTTTTTTCAAGTCAATCCAGAAACATCCCAAATCAGTCTCTTTCTCCAGAACTTATCAGTGGAGGAAAAAAAAAAGGGGGGGGTAAAGACGCGGCCCCGACCACGTGTTCAGTTAGCGGCACACCTTCCATTTTCACGTGTGCTGCCTCCGTCGGGTTTTTCAAACGTATCGTCCTGTGTAGTGACTCATTCGACTCTCCTGAGAGATCAGGGCTAGAGGGATGTCTCCAGGCTGTGGAGGGGGCTTCCAGGACTAGAGGAAGCAGCAGATTTACTGGTGTCAGTAGTTAGGTTTATACCGCTATCGATGGCATTGTTGTTCTTGTTGGGAGATGAGGGTTGACTGTAATTCTTCCTGGCTCTCTCATCATCGATGTCTGTGTCGTCTATGAGGGGGATGTGGGGCGTGGAGTCCTCTATTCTAAACTCAGGATGAGTCATGAAATTGTGGATAGAGGTTCTGGAATCTGGTTTCTCCAAGCCTTCGTAGAGAGAGCTACGGAACGCATTCACAACGCGGATCTGTGGAAGGATGAGATCAAGATCAAAGGAATTGCTACTGCGCGTTCTCGGAAAGCTCACGGCGGAGGAGATAACTGGAAAAGTAAGAGGTCGTGGAACCACCGTATTCAACCATGTAGCCCCAAAACCTGGGAGACGTTCACAATTCACTATTCACTAACACACGTGAAAACAAAGGAATCCAAAGGTCTAATTCACTTACATGGGAGATAAAAAGAACTGCAAGAAAAAAGCAAAAAGCCACAGAAGAAGACACGGGCAATGTTCTTTTCTCTGAATAACACAGTATACAGTATACAGTAAAATCCAGTATGTTGTATACCTAGAGACAATTCATGTTAATCTCCAAAGGAAATATAAATCATGCAAGTTGAAAATTTTTCTTTCATGTGTGAAAAAACAGGAAAGAGGAAAAGATAAAACTTCAGATCCGGGATGAGTTTTGAGGAGACAAATTAAAGAAAAATAAAGTGTCCACTGAGTCAGTTCAAGCAGATGGAACAAGAAGATGGATGAAGTAGTCCTATGCTTTATGAAGCATAGTGTCACAACACAATGATGGCAGACCAAAGCTTGAAAAAACAAACAAACAAAAAATGTCAGTCAGACAACACAACAGAACCATGCAGCTTGGGAAAACACCATGTGGAGACGTTTCAACTGAACACAGGCAAACACAGACTGCAGAATAAGAAAAGACAGAAGTCTGTTCTTTTAACAACTCCATGCGTCTCTGTGTAAACACTCAAGTATAAGGCCATAAAGTTTTCATAAAATATTTGCTTTCACCAAAGTTACAAGCATGGCCACCAGAGCACTAAAGGGTGCTGTTTTGTGGTAATACACAAAATTAATATTAGAATCAATTACTCTAAAGAACTATGTAAACTGCCTTTTAAAAGGTTTGCCATCCTTTTTCCAAAGCCAAGATATAAATCATAAATATAAATACTAATCTTCATAAACTCTGAACTGTAACAGCATCACAACTGCAAACCTCCTCCAGAAACACCCTAAACTACGTAATGCTACAATAACATACATTTAATGCATATTAATCTACCAGCTTGCTTTGTGCCAAAGAAAAGCACATTTCACATGTTACCAAATTTCACGTTACCAAATTTCACGTTACCAAATTACTTAAAACATTTCACATTTCACATGTTACCAAATTACTTAAAACCAGAAATTTCAAAAGGGACAAATCACGCTAACACAGAGGCAGAACAAAAAAAAAAGAAGTTGTGACTAATCTGAATGACAGATGAGGACAAGTATTAGGACAGATCACACCCCAGCCCTGCCTGGGACTCCTCTACTCGCACACAGTGGACTACATGACCGAAAAGCATGGAGCCACAAAACAGAATGGGTGGCCGTGGGCTTCCCGAGGACCTGCCTCTACACCACACAGACGACAGAGAAGACAAGACTATGGGGGGAGGGGGGGAGGGGGCTGCCACTCTCCTGACATCTCCATAGCTCTGCGGAGGAAAGTATCAACATAAAACAACCTCCTGTAACACACAAAAAAGTGAAAATAAATAAATAAAAATAGATACAATTTAAACAATGCAGCCAAACTTTTTTTTTTTTTGGTAAATAGGATTGGCTGCAGTTCAGCGAGATGATATTGTTGGCTTATACTTGAATGTTTACCCAGCCTCGTGAGTTTTTCGTGGAATATTAGTTCACATCGATATGTATATATATATTTAATTTTTTTGTCGACGGACAGTGGAGAGGGACTCACAACCTGAAATTCACGCCGTGGGATGAATGTTTACTCCTGGGTTCTTAGCATTCTGAGGGAGACAAACACATGGGACACTGAGTTCCTCTGAGGAAGGGGGTAAAGCCATTAATAGATATATAGTTTAAAGAGGTTCAAGAGCAGAACATCAGAAAATAGCCAGAAGCAGAAAATAGGGTCAAAGATGCCCTCTGGTGATAAAGTGAATGGACGCACACTTCCAATACTGGAAAATATTTTCTGATTCATATGATTAAGCGCATTTTAATGTTTCTTTTATAATTTGTAACTTTAAAAAATTTCATGTGAAGTGGCAAAAAAAATTAAGTTAAATACACAAGTTAAATACACAACTATGTCTGTTTTATTGATAAATGAGGCTTATGGTACCTACGCATCTGCCCAGCTTTCATACTTTTTGGACAAAAGAAACGGTGTAC
>JAOYMR010000018.1:7714088-7724610 GCA_025802075.1 Tenebrosternarchus preto | reverse complement strand
CCCCCCCCCCCCCCCCCCCCCCCCCCCGCTGCCTTTCGCACTAAGAATCATGACATTGGCTAAAAGCTATGACAGGCCGTTTGTCGTCAATTTAAAGGGACTGAGTTTCAAAATAGAACTGGAATGCTGATGCCTTAAATTGAGCCGAAGACTGCTCTCTGCAGCCTAACAGGGCAGTGTGTCGGTGGTGACAGAGGAATGTCTGTCCAGACGTCTCCCACTGTTGTCCTCTGGAGGCGGATCTCACTGCAGGATTTTATAAAGCACTGCTAACCTGGGGCATTATCAAAAGTAGAACTGAATGTACTGTTCACATCATGCAAATATGTACGTTCATCATGTAGTCCATGCATTTTGCATGCCATTTTGGATAGAATTACTTTTTTTTCCTCCCAATTTACTTTACATGCAGGTTTTATATATGTTCTTTCAGATTTATTTTAAGATTTGATTAAAAGATGCAGAAAATCATATATTTTATCATCAGTGAATCACACAGCTGGTGCTGGTTAACTAGTTTCATTAGTGAAAACAGTCTTTGTCTGCCTTTGTGTTTTAAGGCTTTTTTTTTTTTTTTTAAATCTTATGATAGTTGCCGGGAACAAGACACTATTTTCACAGTGAAATCAACAGTGTTCAGATTACACTGGCTTGTTAAAAACTCTTGCTTATGGCAGTTTTAGTCTTCAGTGGTCAAATTTTGAGACTCTGAAGTGCTTTAGCTATACTTTAATTTGCTTGCAACTCAGTTGTTGGATTTATATTAAAGGATGTTAGGAATGGAAATCCTGTGTTTTTATTATCCAGATTAAGTGTCTTTTTGGATGGCCTCTAGGTATTGAGGTTATGGCAAATTATTTCATTCATTCTTTAATTCTTTAAGGTTTTGCACTCTCAACCTTTAAAAGTTCTTTATAAAGACAATGGAATTATTACCAGTGTTGAATTGCCTTACAACATTCAATTTGCACCAATTTACACCATTCAAAGTAAAAAAACAAAAAAACAACCAAAAACGCTAATGTTTACTACACTGACTAGTAAAGCATGCAGGCAATGAACTTGTTAAGTCTTGGTTTAAAGGCTCTGTCCTGGAGGATGGTGCTCACCTGGGTCTGTATCCTACTGAGGCCTCGGAACCAGAGGATTTGTCCTCGTCTCAACTCTCGCTCCGCGTGGTCGATCTCCTCCTGATCCTCGTTCAGCTCCTCCTCGGGCATGTCATCCTTTTGCGACAGTTGACCTGCCGCCTTCAGGAACCTGAGCTTGTTATTTGGGATGGTTGAGATCACCTGGAACAATATGTGATCATATATTGGTAACCTTCAAAGCCGTCTAGCTTTGATTCTCCGGGACTCGGATTCAAATGATGTCAGTGAGACACAGGTGGCAAGTTACCTGACCCCAGACCAGTTCTCCGAGCCCGAGGAACACACACCACATCCATTTTTCTATGTCAAGGGGAGAGCAACTGAATGGTTTTCCTCCAAACTGCACAATCACGATCTAAAACATTAAAATAAAAAAAAAAGATCTGTCCAGTATAAATTGCATATCTGGGTAATTTTCACCTAGTGAGACCTAAAATGGTTTTACAAGCCTTTAGCAAATGATCACAGCAAGTATACCACAATTAAAATCTTCGGTCAGGTGAAACTGTAGAGCGCAAAGGGAAGCTTAGCATTATGTCAGCTAGTTATGGAAGAACTGTCTGTCAAAGAGAAACACCGGCTGTCGGTATGAAGTTCGTACCTGAATGGCGAACGTCCCCAGTACAATGGAGCAGAAGATGGGATTCCTGTAGATGCCCTCAAAGACATTCCTCTCGCCATGGATTTTGCGGGCGTTGATCTCGTTAAAAAGCTGCATCATGACGAACGTGTTGAAGATGACGGTGTAGTGCTCAGATGGAGGTGCATGCAGAGGGGCGTTCCTGCCACTGTCTATGTCAAACAAACGTTCACCTGCGCAAAAACACCAGACGAAGCTCATACATTCAGTGGCCTGCACACAATCACAATCCTTTTTGCATGGTTTAAATATATTGTGCTCAAAAATGACATGCACATTTACTTGCCTCTTTATCCAAAGCAACTTATAATTATGACTGAATACATTGTGAGCAACTGAGGATTAAGGGCTTTGCTCTGGGACCCATCAGTGGCAACTTGGCAGAGCTGGAACTTCAACTAGAAAACCTTTGATTACAAGCCAAGCACCTGAACCACCGAGCCTACCACCCCATCCCCCTACACTTTAAGAATAACCCAAGACCTCATGAATAAACGGACACCAAATGTACCCTCAAAATGGCTGATGGTATACAGGTTGCAATGGAAATCACTTACCAACAAACAGCAAAGTGAAAATAATGATAAGCTGATAAATGGCGTGGCCCAGAATGTTCTTGGTCATGGTGCTGGAGATGAGGGGCTTGTTGCGCCCGTAGGGTTTCCGCATGAGGAGGGACTCGGTTGGCGGCTCTGTGGCCAGCGCCAGAGATGCGAACGTGTCCATAATCAAGTTGACCCACAGCATCTGAACGGCTTTCAAGGGAGAATCCTGCAAGGATAGTGAGGTGGACTTATAGCAATAGCCTAATAATATGGCTCCAATTAAGATGTATAAACTGTTCCACCCATTTGTTTAGCCACCATGTCCAATTTAGAGATATTATAGCCATGTAACAGCATAGGAGAGTAGCTCCAAACCTAACAGAAATACATTAAAATTTTTCTTCAGGTCTTAAAGGAATTTTTCAACAAAAAGCTCAGGACAGGGCAACACCTGTATTTGTGATTAATGTTACCACTGTGACTACCATTTTCTAGTTACACAATAAAATAATAATCAATCAGCAAGATCAAAATTTGGTTTAAAGATGACTGTACTTTACTGTATGTCATCTGGACCAAAATAAACAATCTCACCTGTATTTGTAACAAGTGTGATGGTTCATTTCTAGTTTAATGCCTAGGAAATTTAAGACTATCTATTCACATGTATGGTTTAATACTCCTAACTATCAGTTGGTGACAACATCTTGACCTTATAGAAAGCAGATAACCTGCTTTCAAGAGGAACATTGAGTTTTTATGAGGCCAGTGTTCCTCAAGGAAATGAAAAAAGTTCTCTTAGAGAACTAGAATTGGGCCACTGGCCTTAATATATTGTGCCATCTGTACCAAAGGCCATATTAAGAACACAGGTGTATCTGTGTTTTATTTGAACTAAAGATGGCCCATGATTGTGGTCTGTTTTTTACAGTGATCGCTGGTACATATGGATGTGGTTTAAGACGCCATTGGCACAGTGAGACTAGGGACTGGCAGCTTGACTAACCTGCGTGATGCAGGCCCCGGTGAAGGCCACAATCACAGCCACCACGTTGACGGTGAGCTGGAACTGCAGGAACTTGGAGATGCTGTCGTAGACGTTTCGGCCCCACATCACAGCCTTCACGATGCTGGAGAAGTTGTCGTCCGTCAGGATGATGTCCGATGCCTCCTTCGCCACATCTGTGCCGGCGATTCCCTGTCACGGAACAGTGCCTTCAGTTTGTGCTGCTGCCAAATCATTTAGGTGCAGATCCTCAGAATTAAAGGATCCTGACATCCAGAACGGAGAGACGGGCAGTAGTTGGATCAAAAGCACAATGAACTGAAATAATAAACTGGGGGGGGGGGGGCAGCTTCTGCCAAAAAAATAGGAAAAGGGTCAAAGCAAAGTAGACTGTTGCAAACAAAAACAACATGTGCTTCACATCTGCGTTAATACAACGTCTGAGTGGGCCCTTTTTTACCAAGCATCTCTGTTGTGCCCTTGTTTATGTTTTTCAGAGGCTAGCCCGGGGCCTGTCCTCCCCCGAGGACGAGCTGGCCAGCGATGGCTCTGCAGAAACAGCTTGCAGGCAGTGGGGTCTTTTCCACTGCCCAAGAGCAGAGAGACATATTCTAGTTCGACAGAAGTAGTGCTTTTCAGAAGCCGATTTATGACACGCTGGGGGACAAAGAATAACAGAGGGAAGGAGGACACTATAAATGCAAAACCGCAAAAATCAGACAGAAATCAGAACGAGGATGGTAAAGGACAAGTATTTATGCAATGGAGCATATTTGAGGTGAGACATTACCTAAAGCTCACACTAGGGGGCAATCCTGCGCTTTAAGAAATAAAAAAATAATAATCTGCACGCGATGGCGTGATGGTGTGTGTCAGAGTGACGCCGGCTGGGAAATGAGGACAGCCTGAATTTGGGTAGCACAGGAGGAAGATGCACAGACTTGGAGGGTAGAATTACAAACATCATGGCCTCCTTTTCTGCTCCAAGATGAGAAAGCTCAGCGTCCAAGACGAAGCACATCGGAACGGATTCTGAGCCTCAGCGACACCTACCATGGCAAAACCCACGTCTGCCTTCTTCAGAGCAGGTCCGTCGTTGGTCCCATCACCGGTTACAGCAACCACCTGCCTCTGCTCCACCATAGTACTGTCAATAATACCTGTGAGACAGGAGTTTCATGGCATCATTATGCCTTTATAGCTCTGTGGCGCCTCCACCAAGTTACGTAACATGACATATGTAAAAAATATGCAAATAAACTCTAACATAGACGGTACACGAGCAAATGGGTTTCACAAGGTAATATATTTTTATTTGAATAATATTAAGCATTATTTTAGATCAGATATGGTGGAATGGCCCGCACTTCAGTAAATCTCAGCAAGTTTAAATGCTCAGGACTTAAAGAAGCAGCAAATGGCAGAAATTTTGTTCACACATGCTGCTGGATGTACTGTGCTGGGAGCAGGCACATGTTCCACAGACGCAGTGGATTTGTTCTATATAGTGTGCATGAATTATGCGGTTTTTTTTGTTTGTTTTTTTTTTTTTTTTACAGTAACATGAATATGAAGCTAATATATAATATGAAGGTTTAGTAATACGCCATTAGGTTTAGTAATACGAAGCCATTCCAGGTTATAATGACATGTAAATGTCATAGCGGTTACAAAGGCAAGTTTTAACTCACCTTTAACCAGAGTGTGTTTGTCTGTTGGAGAGGATCGGGCGAGAACTCGCAATTTGGGCCACACCTTATCAATGCGCTCCTGTTCGACCTACAGACAACATGCAAGCTCTGTTAGGAGTCGCTGGTCATAAATGTGTTTTTTCTCACAACAAATACGAGCAAAGCCATAAACTGGCCTGAATATATGAGGTATTCATTACTTTATTGCGTTAACATGGCCATAACTCAACAGCTTGCACATGGGTTTATGTAACTGAACTAACGCCCGTCTGAGGCTAATGTCGGCTAGGCCTGGGTGACTTCACCTTGCTAATTACTGGTCAACGATTAAATAACCCAGTTTAGGAAACCTTATCTGCAGCAGTGCTAAGCCAGTACCCACCGTGTGTTTATAACGTTTGATGAGTCAGCTAACATGATACATGTGGCCTGGTGATATGACAGTGTAATTACATGCAATAACAGCAACCTTTAACTTTTGCATGTAGAAGCAGTGTAGCAAAGCGCTCATTCCTCATCAAGGTCTGCTTCATCGTAGTTAGCGTCCAGACAGACGCGTGCATCTACTGAGGAAAAATACTGGACTCTCTGGTAGTGGATACAGTAATGGCACCGCAGTTGGTCCAGTTTTGTTGGTGACAACGAAACTTAAACTTATTGGACTAAAAAAGAAAAGTCATTTTGGTGAGCAGGAACCCAGATGGCCCTGTGGGAGGAGTAACCATTGGAGACAGCTCTAAATATTCCCATGGTAGTGCTCCAGGATGCTCCCTCGGTTTAAATGTTATACCTCTCCCTTCTCGTTCCTGATCCTCCGGTTAAATTCTTTGCCTTCAATGCACAAGAAATCTTCTCCGGGATGAATGATGCCACACTTGATGGCAATGGCTCTGGCTGTGTTGATGTTATCTCCGGTCACCATTCGCACCGTGATGCCAGCACGTTGGCACTTCCGGATGGCCTCGGGCACCTGCACATGCCAACCGGCACCAGTTAGAGCACAAGGGCAACAGGGGCCTCTGCCCTCGGGATGCCAGTACACACACATGCAAACACAGCAAGCCTTCAGCGCTTCCTCCATACCTGAATGTGACACTCTCTCACACACACTCTCTCTAGCTCATAGTTCGGATCTGCAGCACAATGCTGTTCATGTTTCTTCTTGTGTTTGTGATCAAATCATATTTACTGACACATTGGTAACTTGACCAGATCAGTAATAGATTTATTTGGCCTTTTTTACCTGCAGTTGGAGGTATAGTGATATTCTATAAATAATATTTACAATGGGCTTATATATTCACTAAACTTTAATCATTATGTACTCTGAAACCACAGTATCAGATACAAGTAACATGTTTAATCCCCCCCCCCCCCCACCACCTGCCCCCAGGTTCTGCACAAGGGTAAATTGTACCAGCAGATCTGTACTGCGGGAGCCAGTCAGAGTCACGATGTGCATCGGAGTAAAACAAGCTAGTTTTATGATTTATGTATTTTAATTAACAAACATGAATGAGGTGAACATTATTATGCACTATTTGTGTCATCCCTGGATTGGGAATTCACTCAATATCTGCTCAGTTTCTATGTTCTTTTTTTTTTTTTAATGTTTTTTTTTAGGCACAGACATGAGCGTGTGAGGAAATTATCCTTTTTGCCACCTACAGCAGTGCTGGTAAACACAGAAATGGGATGTATCAGTCTAGTCACTTAAACCTGATCATGTTGACAGACATTAAGTCATTTTTGGGTGCTTCACACACTGCCATCAAGTTCCACTTAACTCATTGAGGACAAGTATAAAGGAAGAGCTTGATTAATTATGAACTAGGGCAGAGGAAGGTGACTGGTAACCGTAGACATTAAAAAACACAACTGGATTTGTTTACCGATTCTCGGGTGTCTACTGATGTATTAGCAAACAGGGGCAGGCGAGCCTCAATCCAGGAACCAAGACCTCTGACTACAGCTGTACAATAACAGTTCATTCAGCTATATGAGACTAACAGGTCATTCACTCAAGAGTTATTTCTGAAAGCAACTACTGCAGTTTATTTTGCTATAGCAAATCACATTAGTGGCCCCTCAATGAGCATTTATGCTACCGGTTGCCAAGATGGCTATTTAATATACAATACATTAATAACAACAAATTATTTCACAGCATGCCTATATGCATCTGTTAAAAGTGAGTACCAAATGGCATTACATTCACAAAGATTTAAGAACTGCATATTCAAGATTACAGCATCACAAATGCCATGCTCTGTTCTTTTTACAGTTATGGTTTTTTTTTTCTCTCTCTCTCTCTCTCTCTCTACCATTGCTGCTTGCTCTAAAAGGTCTCCAGTAAACGGACCGTTTCAGAATGGACATGGGGGAGGGGAGTGTTAAAACCAGATCATCTGAATAACTCAGCAGTGAAGTGAGTTCATTTGAGCACTGAAGTGAGTTCATTTGAGCACTGAAGTGAGTTCATTTGAGCACTCAAAGGGAGCAGAGAAAGTTCGTGCCAAGGGCAAATAGTCGAGGCCTTTTTTGGAGCAAGAAGCCTCACGTTCTATCCGTCCTCTTAGATTTCATATGGCTAATCTTTATACCTGCACCTCTTAACAGGATGGGATTTCTGTCACCAGAGGAGCAACATCCTCAAGAAGTAAATATCTTCAGTGATGCATACTGCTTACACAGCCAGTGGACAGTACATAGCAAAAAGTAACTCAACACCGCAATTATTGACTTGCAACATTGGATATTACTTCCTGGAACATTTCACAAATCGCTATAAAAGATGAATATTTTACATAGCTCTCATAAGTCGAATGAAACGATTCTCCAGTTACTGAAAAATGTTGAAATGAGCAGGTTCACTACCTCAGGTCTGACTGGATCTTCTATTCCAACTACGCAGATGGCCGTCAGGTCAGTCAGAATGTTGTTTTCATCTTCCCAGTTGGGCTCTGGGTTTCCGCTGAAGTCACGGTAGGCCACGCAAATGGTCCTCAGACCATCAGAAGCCATGGGCTCTATCACCTTCTTCACCATTTCATCCCTGTCTCGGGGCCGGAACATTCTGGGCTCGCCCGACTCATTCAGGATACGACTGCACCTGAACCAGGATCAGCACAACCTGTGACCTCGGGATGTTCTTAGTCCATGTCACTTACAATGCATCATCCCGTAACGCACTAAATCATGACTTTGATGAGAAAAATAAAGTCACTGCGGTTGGTGTACAACGTTTTTGTTTAGCTCTACTTCATGTTTTTGACATGGACTGAAAAGAGGCCATTTGCAACTGTGTAAATGCGATATTGTTCTGTGCACTTACAATAAGCTCTTATGCTACGGAGGTGAGTTAAGGACAACACAACAACACGAAAAATAAAAAGGGATCTCACTTCTTCAGGATGATCTCAGATGCTCCTTTGCTGTACATCCTGAAGTTGCCATCTGGAAGTTTAATTACGGTGCTCATCGACTTCCTCACAGAGTTGAATGTGTAAACCTTATGGAGCTTCTCCTCTGGGATCTGGTTCCGAACGGTCTGGTAGTCCCGCTTTAGGTCAATAACCAGCCCTAATAAGCCACATTCGGTTTTGTTGCCCACCTGCTTGGGGAGGCCTCCATCTTTATCTGGGGGCTAAAAGAGCCAAAAAGAACATACAGGCAGATGCCACACCCTCAAGGTTACTCTGTGTTCAGTAGTGAAAAGTCAGCAAAATTCAGCAAAATTAAAAACATGAAATACAATGCTATCAATTTATACAAACATAAAAACAGTAACCATAAAAATGAATGTACTGTTTGCTGTTAGAACATCAGTAAGGAAATGATCGCTTAACTTTCCGTTAAACGATCGTGTAAGATTTACGGTTTTCAGTAAAGAGATGTATGGTTCACATATTGTATTCCACTTGTATTCCACTGTTGATTACTTACCCACACACACACACACACACACACACACACACACCCTAAGGTAAAGCACATCATGAGGTTAGAGTGCTGCATGTTTCCTCAGGAAAATCAGAACTACCCACGTCTTTTGTCTATTATAGTGGCTGGTTACATTTGCCACTCTGACATGTACAATGAAACACAAATGTTACTAAATATAGTTTCCTGCTATAATCACTTTGGGCAAAAAACAGGACCACCACAGAAAGATATCTCTCTATTAAACATGACTACCACAGAAATATGGCTTTCATTTACACTAGCTATACTGTAATGACTATCTGAAAAAGAGTAAAAAATGTTTTTTTTTCCTCAAAAACTCAAAATGATTCTGATTTCAGTGAAAATATACTAATTTGTGAGCCATGCCAATGTCACACAAAGTTAATCTTTATATTATTATGCTTTACTACCTGATACAAAGTGACACTTTCTGCACACAGATAAGATAAATGTATTGACTAAAGCTAAACTCGACTCTACTTGTGTAAAACAAAACAAAAAAATATCAGTTATCATCGTATTCTTTATCCTCGTTATCCACACACAGAACACAACATAATCAATAACTCTTTTAGGGTTTTCAAATGAATAGAACATTAATTAAACATGCAGAGGAGTCAGCACCTTTCAACTCTATTTAAATTCTCATTTTTATTTTTTATACTGCCTTTGTGCTTGCCACTGTGACCACCTGAGTCTCGCTGGGCTGTACATGAGGGTGTGGCTGCCTGCAGTGCCCCTGGGGAGAGTAGCTGGCTCACGATGCCCGGACGAGCAGCTGGCCTCTCCCTGGTCGGCACGCACTCCTGCGAGCCCTTGGCATATGGCGACCCGAGAGCTGGCATGATCACTTCCTCTTTCCAACGCCCTTCCCCCTCAGCTCCGCACACGCTCCCATTCAGCACTCCTCCTCGCCTCGGTGCCCCTCCCCCACGCGGCCCCGGTAGGGTCATTTCCGCCACACCGCTTTGATATCACCGTTGCCCGATGCCTGGCAGCCCTCGTTCAGGAGATGAACTGAGCCGTTCCTAACCGAAGCCCGATTGGCTGGAACGAAAAAGGGCGGACCAATGGCACCTGAGAGGATGTTTGGCGACAGCCTTCGACCACATGGCGCAGCAGCCGGACAGGTGCCTTAGTCCAAAATATACGACGGACGTCCAGGTCTCCACTCAGCAAGATACTTCACCTTGACACAGGCCAGTGTGAAATGTGCCCCCAACAGAATTTCATGGTATGAAACAACAAACCTACAACTATACATGCATGGCCCTTTTTTAACTGGCACTAGGGCTTTGCTATTTTTAATTGTTGGCATTATTACTCTCCCCATAACCTCAGACATGAGGCACAGTCACGCCAAATTCCAAAATGTCCTTATACAAGGAAGCAGATCTCTAATTCCCTTTTATTGGTGTCAACATTAATGTGAGTGGGGGGGGGGGGGGGGGGGCAAAATTTAAATTTTATTGTGCATTTATGAGCCCGCAACCAGCAAAAAAAAATTAGGACTTATCCAAGGA
>JAOYMR010000018.1:7693647-7704967 GCA_025802075.1 Tenebrosternarchus preto | reverse complement strand
AGGGGGAGGGGCCACAGATTCGGGCGACATGCAGTGGGAGGGGCTGTCGGCACGAGAGGAGAGAAAGAGGAAATAGAAAAAAGAAGAAAGAGGAAGAGAGGAAGAGAGGGCGGAGCCATGAGGGAGGAGGGGCAACGGAGGTCTGGTCAACCTACCATTGACTAGGCTGGTGTTACCAGGGGAATTTACGGCTGCAGCACCATCGGTTGCTATAGTTGCAATGGGGTGGGAGGAGGGATGGGAGTCTAGCAAGTAATAATGGGCAAACAAAATAAATAAACATAAATAAATAAACACATAAATAAATAATCAAAGGATAACAGTGAACAAAAACAGTATGGCCAAGAGCATCATCACCACAATTAATATAGTTCCAAGATGCAGCGTTCAGCTGATTCAGGGAATGGTGTCAATGAGCAAAACATTCAAAACGCAACATAAGACAAGTTACACATAACATAGGCAGACGTAAACAAAAGTGAAGTTACAAACAACGTAGGCAGACGTAAACAAAACTGAAGCACAGAACACCACAATGATCAATGGAATAACAAAGTGAGGATTGGCCAGTTTCCAACATTGGAAAAAACTAACTCTACCAAAGAAAGAAGAAAATCCAAAGCTTGTAGTTTCATTTAAATACAGGTTGTTAACAGATAGGCTAGAAAGTCATTTTTAAGGAGTGATTAAAGTTATATGAAAAAATGGAAATAAACCAGATATGCATCAATCAACTCACTTACAAATTACATCTTGTTAGGCAATCACATTTCAAAGAAACTACAGCATTTGATTTTACAGTGTTAAATTAATCAAAAAAGGTGGTTTGAGATAATTGTGTATATTTTGCAGGCACTTTGAGTAAAGCATTCTATAGCCTTTTGTCTATTCTATAGTATATTATATATCTATAGACTTTTTATTGACTCATCAAGTCCAAAAATACACGCAGCACACTTTTAAACCAATGATGTGGACTTATGTATATTTTAGAAATTATGGACATCCACCAGGCATTAACATGGTATGACAGTAATATCAAAACAAAACTATAGTTCTACAAAATAGGACTGAATATCCTTTAAAACACAGGGGCAACAGGTCTTTCAAAGACTATTATATTCCACTATACTCCAAATATTAAATCATGCCTTTAAAACTGGCACACGTTTTTTTACGGTTTGCCTTCAAAAGTTGTCTTGCAAAGAAAAAAAAAAAAAAACATTGATCAGCACATCTATGCAGGGAGATGGATGGAATGCACTAATGCACTTATTCTGCATACTTAAAAAGATGTAGAGGGCGAGCTTCTCTTTTTAAGTGAAAAGTCACCGTGCTTGAAGCTGGGTTAAGGATGGGAGAGGGAGTTTAGTAGGGTGTTCAACGAGGTCAGGGGGTAACTGCACTACGTTATGGTCCCTTGGGAGAAGCGGGATCTGGGAAGGGAGGGCGGGCATAAAGGCAAATACTCTACCTGCTAGGTGCTGGCCATCCATGTCTGCCTGACCTGTATTGTGGTTTGCAGAATAACAAGAACGTAAGGCCTTACACTGGCAGACAGCATTAGCAATTCACATTTCCCTATGAACAAGAGAACTGATACGCTATTTAGGCACCCGTTCGTATAGCAGATAGGATGGGCCTTTCCTCCTTCACGTAACAAAGGTACAGCTGATCCGGATGGGGCAGAGGCTGGCACAATGTCGCCTTTGCCATGCTGAAAGCCTGCCGCCACAGTCCTCAACCCAATGGACTATGAAAAGGCCACCAAGAGCTAGACTTCGCACCAGAGCCAATCACACGTCCACTTTTCCTCGCGTGTCACATAAAAAAAACAAGAGAAGCGAGTGACCCTGTCAACCCGACACGGCCAATAAGGTCTTGGTGGGGGTCCCCTGAGTGGACATTGCACAACTGGATATCAAACCTGAACCCAAGTTGTATAATGCACTGCTAGGCAGTGATTTTTTTACTGTACCCTTGGGAGATAGTGATGAATCTGTTATATAGCATCATGTACAATGTGTGGTTAGATTGTTGAAGTGAGGCCTGTATTTCCCGGGTGGAATTAAAACACAAACATTTGTAACAGAATTGCAGTTTTCATCATACAGAAGATGAAACAAGTGTTAATATCAGATCTGCAACATTTCAAGACTGAAACAATAAGAAACCTTCTATGGTTGATTTACATCAGCACCACATCTTGAAATTTCATATGTTACAATTTCACATGTTTTGCATGTAGAAACCGACTCCAT
The DNA here is from genome assembly GCA_025802075.1 of Tenebrosternarchus preto. Classification (NCBI taxonomy): domain Eukaryota; kingdom Metazoa; phylum Chordata; class Actinopteri; order Gymnotiformes; family Apteronotidae; genus Tenebrosternarchus; species Tenebrosternarchus preto. The sequence goes on along the minus strand of JAOYMR010000018.1, from coordinate 7,702,706 downwards.
GTAAACTGTTATTTGCCTTTGAAGCACATGACTTGGGGATTCAGTCACTGTGTTGCTGTATAACTTTAGACAGTATTAACACCAGTGTTTTTCAAATACACATTTTAGACACAGGACACTGTCTTTGTCATTTTGGCTAACATTTTTTATTTTTAATATTTCAACTAAATGTGAAATATTACGGTATCGGTTTAATAGTAGATTTTTTTTTCTGAGTTTCTGCTAAGGTCAGTGCTCTCACAACACTTTAACACAGCTACCAGAACCAGTGAACATTTTATATGTCACAGCCAAGTCACACTCAAGTTCATGTGTCAACAGACTATGGCAGCTTATTAAACAAACAGGAAGGCAGCTGTATAGCATTGAGTCACTACAGTCTATGTACTAGTAGTCTGAATGTAAACGTGCAAGGACAACTCATGCAGAACACTCAGTTGAACTCCAGTTGTCCCAGCGAGTTAGCGAGATTTGCTTTCGAGATAAACCATCTACACCATACAGTGCAAATATTGCCAATTTAGGGGGCCGAGCACATCTCACACACTTGCTAGAAACCCTGTCGGTCGCTAGGCCAACGTCTCACCAGTTCAAAGCAAAATTATAGTCATGGTTTAACATGGACAGGAGGATTTCACGCTGATTTCTGATGTCGCATTTCAGGTGCAATATCAGAACAGTTATTCAACCTCATGAATCATAAACTTTATATGCTTCTGCTGTATTTGCTCTCGAAACGTTTGCCTGTTACTGCAGTGGTGTTACACAAAGAAGTACCCAAGAGAACAATTTCATGCAAATATCTGAACACATTCTAGGGATGTAACAATAACTTCAGTCCTGTTCACGATACTGATTGTTGATACGATAATTTTGGATGAAGACATTCAGTTTCACAAACGAGCAAACCTACTTGGGAGGAAGGCCTGCACTTGAGACCATCATGGCCTTGGACACACTGGTTAAGCCGATTCTGACCGTCGGTGTCCAAACAAAGCTACTGTACTGTACTTGACATGACTAACAGAATGACGTTAACGTGACAATGTACATTCTCACCCACATTAACTATTTTAATCAGATAAAAACTAAATGTAAACATAAAGGCACGCTGGCGAATCATCCCATAATGCATAAATTCAGTAATGATGGCTGTGTTAACTGTACTGAGAGCAGTGACGTGTTATACTAGCATCTACAAGAACAGCAAGGTGATGAGTGGGTCTGATCTCACCATCCCGCTTGTAATCCTTGTATTACCAAACTCTATTTAACAGTCACCGACTATTATCAGTCCCCCCCCCCTCCCCCCACCAATGAACAGGAAAACAACCCAGGTGGATACACAGGCCCGCAGCCCACTGTTGAAAACAACCCAGGTGGACACGCACGACCATCGGGTTTGCGAGAAGCGAAACCTTCATCACGTACTCTACCTTTTTTTTCTTTCTTCTCTTCCTCATCTCCCCCTGCGCCAAGGAGGGTGAAGATGATCCCGCTCTGAGAGTTCACGCCCACGGCCGTGACCACCATCCGACCTGAACCCTCCATCACGTGGGTCCCTGGGAGTGGAGGAAGAAGGAGACCAGTTATGTGTGGAAGCAACGCTCTGATGTCATGGCGGTACTGCCGTTAAAGCCGCTAGACGAAGGGTTTTACTACTGTAGCAGGGGCGAATGTGCCCTTTTTGTTAAATTTGGTGAACACACATAAAAGGTAGTGGTGCAAGTATGGTGTGACATTTAAAATCCGTTTCTTTTAAACCCATTTGGGCTTAAAACAGCATTTAAAACAGCACTTAACACAGCACTTAAACAGCACTTAACACAGCACTTAACACAGCACTTAACCACTGAAATGCCATGTACATCGACATGGACTCTGGACACCCTCTACAAGCATGCCTGTGTCTGGGCTCCCTCTACAAGCACGCCCGTGTCTGGGCTCCCTCTACAAGCATGCCTGTGTCTAGACTCCCTAGAAAAGCATGTCTGTGTCTGGACTCCCTGCCTGTCCTGCTGCACCTCTGTTTGGACAGCTAACCACCCCTGCTGATCACACATTCAGTCTAGTCCTGCCTCTTTAACTGTGACGTTTGGTGCTGCATGGCGCTTTTGCATCAGTCATGAAAACAACCTTTCTTTCATGCTCACGTGTCTGGGCCATAATCTTAAACCTCCTTCCTGAACTTGTGCGGTGTAAACGAAAAACTCTTTTAGCAGTGAAAAGAAATGAGAAATGTTTTAAGACTCATAAAAGAGTTTTTTTCCTTTCCAGTATAATAAAATTGGGGAAGAAATTTTATTCCAGCACATCAGGATATATTGTGATTTTATCTAGTTTAAACTTTCAGCTGTTAACAGTACATTAATACACACACACACACACACACAAAATTGTAATGTCAGTATCCTGTCAGTAATCTCAGTATCTTGACAGTAATCTCAGTATCCTGTCAGTAATCTCAGTATCTTGTTTGTTGTGAACCATCAATATAGATGTTTAGTAAGAAAACAGGATCTAACCAGAGAGCAGCATGGGATCCTTGTCAGCGGATTTCCGGACGTGATCCGATTCTCCCGTTAGAGAGCTCTCGTCAATCTTCAGGTCATTGCCTTGTATCAAGACCCCATCCGTTGGAAGCAGGTCACCTGAGAGAGGAAGCAAGAAGATGCTTGGAAACACTGATCTGAGTACAGCCGGCACCATTTTACCTGCTTTAATATGCCCAGGTTTCACTTGCTACCTAGACTACCCCCATTAATGGTGTAATTCAACACTATGCTTCATGGAAAACAAGTTACTGATTTCACAGTTCGCCAACCACATCCAAAGACGAGCATTACCTCTAGCACACGTGCAAGGGTACCTCTGCTTAATTTACAGCCTGACAGTTATCTGCAGCTTGTCTGCATTGTACAATAAGCACAGGCAGACATATATGGTCAACAGAAACTCATCTGATTTCTCAATCTAAAAGGCATTAGCTTCTCTCTCTTGGTTTGTATCGTACCATCAGTACTTTTCTCTCCCTGAAAGGACATGCACAGAACGTCCCATGACTAAACTGAACTAAACATTACTGTAACATGACTGTACAGAACTAAACGTTATTGTAACATGACTGTACAGAAGTAGAGATGACTGTACAGAACGAAACGTGACTGTAACATGACTGTACAGAACTAAACGTTACTGTAACATGACTGTACAGAAGTAAAGATGACTGTACAGAACCAAACATTACCGTAACGTCTGTGGAACTAAACATGACCGTACAGAACGAAACGTGACTGTAACATGACTGTACAGAACTAAAGATGACTGTACAGAACCAAACATTACCGTAACATGTCTATGGAACTAAACATGACTGTACAGAAGTAAACGTTACTGTAACATGACTGTACAGAAGTAAACGTTACTGTAACATGACTGTACAGAACTAAAGGCAGCTGTCCAGGACTTTGACTGAACAGAACTTCTTTACATGGCTGTTCAACTTTCCCTAAGCTGCCATGCTCATTACCATTAACCACATTCCTGCCGGAAGTTCTGAATAGTGACAGTCCATAAATTGCTATCCATAAACTTTGGATTCCCTTTTGCACTACACCAAGTCTTCTTCTCCACAGGCGGCATGTGTCATTGTCAGCCATGTAAAGCTCTACGGTCTGTAGACATTTTCACCATCATCCTACTGCATTAGGATCTCATGGTTGGTAATCATATTCACCAGTGCTTCAGAAGGAACTCACTGATCTAGCTAAAAAAATTGGAAGAACACTGCATCGAAACTCTCTAGGTCATAACTGTTAAGTTTAATTCAATTCTCCTATCTCAATCAAACACTGGTGGTCTGAATTTATTATCTCACTTTAGTCACACAGCCTTGCGTTTGTTGCTCTGTGTCTGCTGTTCTGTTTCCAAAATCTGATCTGAGACTTGGAGGCTCCTTTGCTCTGTGCACTTGCATATGAAATGAAGGAACTTCTTTTGAACGTCTATATTTGGAAACGCAAAGTCAGTGGTGAATCAGAGGTCAGAGGTTCAAAAAGAAAAAAAAAAAAACCCTACTTGGCCACGGTCTGTATCTAGCCAGGTTCTGTGTTACACACCACTTCATGCAAATGGCTTTTACAGAAAGCTTTTCAAGCACATAAGTTGAACCAGCGCGTACCATACTTAATCTGGGCAATGTCGCCAACCACGATGTCGGCCACGGGGAGCTGGATGACCTGCCCCCCACGCACCACCTGGAACTTCTGCTCCTGCTCGATGCGACTCTGAAGACCCCGGAACTGTTTCTCCTTGCTCCAGTCATTGAACGCTGTGACGAGGACCACGCATACCACAGAGAGTAGAATGGCAGCTCCTTCGATCCAGCCAGCCTCCGCCTCGGACTCGTCCTCCGCGCCAGTACTCGCCGTCCCGCAGGCTGCGGCGAGACGTGAGGGAAGGGGGGAGCGGGGAGGTGGGGATGGACGGGTTAGGGAGGGGTCAAAGCTGCAGCAGGCATGCACACACTTGAGCGCTTAGCATCACACACACTCTTTTACGCAGTCACCCGTACCGGAATCTCAGCTATACATCCAGTTAGCAGACAGACAGCTCGGAATGGGCAGATGGAGGGTGGAAGTACTTTCCAGTGGATGTGCCTGTGGCTATAGATGCATTTGCATAGAATGTCAATATGATGCCTGCTGCGGGGAAGACTGAACAAGCTTCTGTTTGCACAGGCAATAACTTTTTCTCTGGTGCTTTGAAGCAGAAGTTAAAAGAAATTATGCCTCTTTGCCACCAAACCACCCCCCCCCAGCTCCCTGTGTAAAATGGTAAATGTGGATACTGTTAGCAAAAAACACTCTTATTGTTTAGCAATCAAACTCGAAAGGCAGCAGCAGAACAGTCAGAATGGCCTGGTTCCACAGCGCGAGCGCTTTTGTTACGTTCGTTTATTCGTTATGACAGCAGGGATGATGAGCAGTTCGTACAGCACCAAGCAGTAAAGCACAGCATAAAAACAAAGGCAGTGAAGAGGTGAGCTGTTTGGGACTGGATCCCATTTGTCCAAAATGTCACCTGGAGCAAACTGTAAATGACGTAAGAAAGACTATATTTAGGTTTCGTGTATGGTTTGACTGATGCATAATTTAGCTGATTGCTTGACCATCATATCTAGATATGGAAGCTATGTGTCCGGTCAGGACAGCTGTTGTTTAACCTAACAACATAATATGTTTAATGCATAATAATAAATATACTTTTTAAGCATCATAAAATGTTTACATTTAAGAAGATTTTCATTTGAAATCCGACACACTGAGTCATGTTATTCAGTAAAGCACTGTTCTACTGAAACTACTGAACTCTACTGAATTATTGAACTTATAATTGAATAAAGTCATATCAGTTGAGATAATTGCCTTCTGCCATTTTGACATCTTAAAAATCAGTACTATTAGCATTGCAGGTTAGATTTTCTAATCCAACGCTAGTATCTATAGATATCATATTACAGACCTAATAGCTAAGTTTCCACCAAGTTTACTAACACACTGTGAAGAGTTTGACAATACCATGTGATCAGCAGTTCAGCACATCATGTTACCAGCCACTTTCACTGCAAGAGACTTCTGAAGAGTTCTAAGACACTTCATATATTCATATATTCCTATAGCACTAGTCTGCAACATATCCTTTTGAACATATTTTAAAGGCAAATGTCTAACTGACAAAATAAAGTGAACATGCTTCTTCACCCAGTCTGGGTTCTGTGGAACATTTCTGCTGTTCTCTGTGATAAGTTCAAGGGGCCCCACATCGATGAGCCAAACCAAAAAGAGACCAAACCAGAGAGACCAAATGACAGAGACCAAACGAAAGAGCCCACTGCCCAAATGCCCACTATATCTCACTCTGTGCTGAGAATTATACTGCACTGCTTCACCGAGGCTGCTGGGTCCTACTGCACAATTTGCTCGACTCTTAAGACCTGAATGAACTCACAAAAGTCTTGATAATTAGCCAATGACATGTCTGAGCAGGGAACAAGGGTAAGATCGTTGCCCTTAGCGACTACTAACTGGGCCTTAATGACTTTGAGGTGACCTGCAAACTCCCTCCCACCAAATAGACGATCTTTCAGCATGCAAACATGGTGGAAGCCCTTGGCATCTTACAGAGCCCCAGTTTTGTCCAGGGAGTGCGCCGTTAACTGATGGTCACGACTGCACCGGTTAACTACTGCTCACTGTCAGAGAAAACGGTCTGGACCATAACGCATCTTATTAGATACAATAACTACATCTACAACTGTGACCGAGGCTCCATCACCATCACAACGCACTATGACACAGAGGAGATTCTTCTCTCTTATTCTGTCTTATTAAACAAGACAGCAAAGTTCTATCTTGATTACTTCTAGAATCACCAGTATTCCAGTGGCATTCCCTGGTATTTAACTGGACTGAAACAATTATCTCTGGTGATCATGTAGATGTTTTTGCCAACAATTCCAACAAGGAACTACAGAATAACTACTTTATGACAAGGAACTGCAAAAGAGAGAAAAAAACGAAAGTTGAAATGCACATCCTCACTCCAGAGAGAGAGAGAGAGAGAGAGAGAGAAAGAGAGACAGAGAGCTTTTAAAACTATTTTAAATCTATAGGCATCTGTATTTTAAATAATGTTTTATTCTGTTTATTTTTCCAATCAGGTCATTAAATGGAAGCAAACTGTAAATGCTACAACAGAAAGCAAACAAGGTCATCACTAATCATAGGCCATCTCAATCTTAAAAGAGACTGCCATTAAAATGGATGAATCGAGGATAAAGAATATGGCTATGAAGTGTTTGGTAAATCTTACTGCGTTCCGTTTCATTACATCACTAATGGAGCAGCGAATGAGGAAGTGAGGATTCCTTAACGCAGTATTAATTTATTTTTTTCATCTGCAGCACGGTGCTTTTATGCTGGATGCCACTTCTGGGTGCAAACGGTCACAGGGCCTGTCAGGCGCTGTCCATGGTCCTGAAGTGCAGGCAGCTAGCGTTTGATAACTGCTCGTGACACCCCTTAGCCGCACATTAGAGCGGACCAGCAATGCTCTTGTGAGATTTGTACGCGGGGGTTTGGAATCATCAGCAATAACGTACTTGCCTAACAGGACATTTCACAACTGAACTAAGAGACCGGGTGCACTAACGTATGCTGTTACTGGCCATTGAAATGCGAGTAAGTTGTCTTTAAAATTCTTTTAACTTTCACTGGGAATGAGTTTTGTATTGCTTGCAATTCTTGTTTCATGTTAGGTTTGATTAGCAAATTAACAAAGAGTCATCTTTTCTCAATTTTGTGGGTAAATATACTGTAATATACTGTATGTACTGTAAATGGACAATAATGCCTTTTTTTGATTAATAATCCTGTGCATTTCCCCTAGTTTCCCCTCAGCTCCCCTCTGGCCACCAGGCTCCCAGATGAGTGAAAATGAATGTTTTTTCTCTATTGATTCCAGCTGTTTCTGTGTTTACCTACCAAGGAACAACTGCAGCCTGAAAAACTGTAATAGCATAATTCAATCTGAACACCGGGGCTGTCTGGGCATGGACAGGCACTGTAATTAATCTTCCTTAAGAGACATAGACAATATCATCCTGTTCCTCAAAAAAAGCCCATCGGATTCTGCCCCATGTGTCCAGCACAGGAACAGTATGCAGCCAGTTAGAGCTCGGTGTTCAGGACTCAGGACTCAGCCTATAGTAGATACACACCCACATTGACATGTTTACACATATGCACATGTTCTCACACACACAGAGACACAAATACAGACACACACACACACACACACACACACACACACACACACACACACCCTTTCCTTTTTCAGTTGTACACTATGCCAAAGTGGCAAAATTAGTATTCTGGGACCAAAACATTTCATGAGGCTATAAATCTCATAGAGACTTTGATGACTGTGTACAGTGCATGGAAGGTTTACAAATGGCATGGAGACCACAAGACCTTTGGAACCACAGAGTTCTCTGGCACAAACAAACACTGGAGAACTAATTGTCCTGAGCCTTTTGTTTTTATGCCTGATATATAAAAAAAAGATGGACTGCCATCAAAAAAGACAGGTAAATTTGACATGAAATCTAGTAGCGACTGGTCAAATCATGGCTTTTGTAGGTCACATTAACTTGTGAACAATGATCAGGTTTTTAGACGATCATTTTGAAATGCTGCTTAGCAACAACTTTGCGAGCTTTGCCCTTTCTGGGAGAAGATCTTCATTAACAGTGGAATGTTTCATAGGTTTTTCAGGGTTATGCTGAGTTAACACTATAATCATAATCAATAACAGAAAAGCAAACGCACAGGATAAATGAACATGTCCTTTGCAGAGGACCGCAGTGCTTATGAATGCTCCACTGAAAATGGACACAGTCATTTGAATATCATCTTAATTTGAGTATCACTAATTAATCACTAGACTGCCTTCCTTTCAAATTCCTTAATTGCGCCCCTATTCGTGGATTTCCAGCAAATTCATGGAACATCTAAAAAGCAACCGCATAACTTATTAGCAAGTTACTGAGTAGTGCTCATGTTCTGGTAGGGGAACCCATCTGGCTTTGGTGCTCGTAATACTGTAAAAATAACGATCATTTGCCGATCCCGGGTATAATTGAATTCTGGACAGTTTTGATGATTGATATTACTTACTCAGCATTCTCTAGCGCACGCACGTAATGGCTTTGTCTTAGCGGCTCGTTTTATGTCCACAAGCCTTGATGTACGACCTTCGCCTAAAGGTTATTTCTCCCACGCACACTTCATTAACTCAGGGCCCTTGGAAACCCCTCACTGTCCTGGCTCGTTTGAGAGACTTTCAGAAATGCACAGTCATACTTGCTAACAAGGGCTTCAGTGGAACTATTTCGTGATTATTAAAGGCAAAGTAAATAAATTATATATATATACATAAAATGTAATATATATATATATATATATATATATATAATTTTTTTTCTTACACACACACAC
>JAOYMR010000018.1:7677639-7689272 GCA_025802075.1 Tenebrosternarchus preto | reverse complement strand
CCCCCCCCCCCCCCCCCCCCCCCCCCCCCCCCCCCCCCCCCCCCCCCCCCCCCCCCCCCCCCAACTGGAAGAACAGTGGAGACCACACCCGGCAGTGGTCAGGCTAAACATGATAGGGCACAGTTCTTGTTTTCCAAGGGCTTGCAGTAAACAGGATACGCGGAGAGTGTCTGTTTGGCTGAGCTGTGACACGATCAGATAACCTGGCACCCGCCCGGCTGCCCTCGAACACCCCCCCCGCCACCATTCACTTGCCCCAGCGTTGTCCGGGCGAGACGGGTGCTGTCTTTATGCAGTGGACCTTTCACTGCGGCAGTCGGGGGACAGCGCAGAACAACGGCGAGGGCAGGTCACAATTTCACACAAAACAGGGTCAAAAGACAGCTTTTAATGGTTGTAATAATGACATCAGCACAAAAAGAAAGAAAAAAAGGGGAAAAAATGTATCAAGTTTTTGAACATCTGCGGCACTGGATTATACACAGATTTTTTTTTTTTCTTCTTCAATTAATTAATTTATATTTATATTAAATCTGACACCTCAAGATGGATGTGGAAAGCAGTAAAATGCATTATCCATCCGATATGGAGAGTATAGTTTAAACTAATATATTGAAAGATAAAATGGTGTCTGCTTTCGAGGGAACAGAACGTGCACTAAAGACAGGGAGAGAAGTGTGTGAAGTAAGGACACTGGATAATAAATTGTGTGCTCACTGATACATATTTGCTTTCTAGTGAGAGAGAGGGGGAGAGAGAGAAAGAGAGAAGGAGGACAGAGAGAACAGAGAGACAGGAGAGGGGGAGGGAGGGAAGTAGGGAAAAATAACTGTACAAAATAGAAAGGGGGAGGGAGGGAGAGAGAACTGTACAAAATAGAAAGGCTTCAAATTATTCCAGCCGTGAGGAAAGAATGCTTAGGTTACAAATAGCACAGAAGACTAAAAATAGTCTCATTAAACACTCCCTTTTAATTGCACCTCAGCATGGACTCTCACTGCTCCTGGTCCTCATTGATCCCCCCATCTCTCTCTCACACACACACACACACACACACACACACACACACACACACACAAATGAGCATGCTGCAACAACTCCAGTGAACACAGCACACCTTCAGCGGAAAAGGGACAAAAACCAATGGGTGGTACAAACAAAGCAGGCCCGGAGGGGGGGGGGGGGGGTCTGAAATACAGCCATAGAGACTCTGAACAGAGTGGTGAAAGGGGCACAAAAGGGGGCCCAATCAGAAACAAAACTTTGTGAAGGAAAGTGTCTTCTATTCTCATTCAGAGAGAGGCGAAACAGTAAAAGCACAATGTCCATTCCATGTTTGGTGAGGGTTTTAATTAGGCTGATAGGAACATAAAATATGGCTGAAAAACCTCACCAGGATTCCAGAAAATAGTTTTGCTTCATTCCAACAGGCCTGTTAAATAAAAATATTAAGGTAAACAAAATATGCTCACTGCCAAAATTTTCCATGTTCTTTTTAGTTTTATATCTATTGCTTTTACCTGTCCCTAGTTTAGGGATTATTTGTGTACTTATTCCCCTGTTCCTTTGTTAGTTCTTTGGTACTTCCTGTTGTGTTTGGTTTAGTAATCTTAATGTTGGTGTGGTTTACCTGTGTATTGTCTTAAGAGTCTTCATGTTTATTTGTTTAGGCATTTGTGTTTGTCTTTCTATTATAATTGTGTGGGGGATCATTAAACCCTTTTAGTTTGTATCCTCTTTGGTTCATGTTGGTTTCCTGCCTCTCACTTGTGTTTGTGTTCTTCTCAAGTTCCCAAATGTTTCACACACACACACACACACACACACACACACACACACACACACGCACACGCACACGCACACGCACACGCACACGCACACACACACGCACACACACACGCACACACACCTTGTCCTTGGAGCAAATGTGAGACATGGAAGTTGCTAAAGCTAAGTGAGAGACACTAGGTGTTTGAGGGACTTGTGCGCAACCACAGGAGACCTATACTCATTAACTCAGGTGTAAGAGCAGAACACTAAACACTAATAATAGGGTAACATAATAAGACAGGAAATATCCTTTTACACATATCAATGATCTTCTGGTCCAGGTTCAGTAAGCCAGACAACCATGCCCACCTCACCCTGTATTTACTATCTAATGTTAACGTGGGTTCCTTCCTCAAACTAACGTCATTTGCTTACATGGATACTTATTCAATTCAATACTATATTAAAGATTTTCTTCTCTTGCGGGGAAAAAAAATGAAGTCGACGGTAGGGGTTGGAGATGGAGACAGCGATATTGCATATTTTAACAGTTGGTGCTTTTTTTTTTTTTTTTTTTGCTGCTGCTAAAAATAGGTCTCCATGGAAACCCTACACATCATGTGAGCTGCGCGCCCAGGCTCCGGGTGAACACCGCGGTGAATTCTACCACTGCCGAAGAGTAGCCTACTACGCGCCGTTATTTCATGGACATAAATGCGCCGACGCTGATGCGCATCACCAAGTGCCTTCCGCAGCCCCCCTTATGTAAATGCGCTATCGACATATGTAACAGAGATGCAACGTCAGAACTGCCTTGTTGCTATGGATATTTTTTCAGCACATAACGCTACATCTGCAGTCTAAAGTAAGGTAACAGTTATTTTTAAGTGACACCGAACGAAATTAGAGAAAAGTGCGACATTCCTTTTAAGTTACGGTACGACGCTGAGCATTTGTGGAGAGCTAGCGTGCACGTTCGGTAATTAGCTCTCGTGACTAGGGCTGTTTGCTATGAAAGGATTTGTCTGAATCTTATGCTCGTGCTCCGCAGATGATGACTGAGAGGGAAACAGTCATTTGATAAATCCCTCACCCCGTTATAAACATGCCAGGGGAATATGAAGGGCTCCAGAACACGCTGTACACTAGAGAGGAATATTAACTCGGATTGACAAATCGCGGCCCGTTTCTTGTCAGGCCGACTGTGCCGAGGAACCCGCCAACACGCCGTATCTGACAATCGTTTGTCATCATGCAGTGATGTGTCCAAAACTAGTTTCCATGGCAACCTCGTGTGACGGGCCCTCCGCCATATTGATGGTCTTTTGAATCAATATCCCAGCTTGTCCAGTGTATGCCAAGAGTCCTTTAGGGCAGGCTCAAAGTGCCTCTCAGGCTGTATTAATGTCAAATCCATGTCCATGTCAAAACTGAGACAAGATGCGTGGTAATAAAATGAAGTGCAGAGCGAGAAAATATTATCTGGGGGAAAAAACATCCTGATGGTGTCCAAATGCACGGTGGAGTGCCTCATGGTAAAACTATGGTAGAATCATTATGGTAGAATCGTCCAGAGTATTTAAATGGCTGGAGTAGTTAAAATACTTGTTTAAATGAAATGAACAATATATGACTAAATAATTAATTAAAAACTAAAACTAGCAACCAACAAAAATAACAATGATGACTCTATTTGAATAATGTGTTACCTTTTTGATGCTGTGTATGTCTTAAGTGTTGTCCTAGTGCAGCCTGATTTATCAGCTTTCCCTTTCCCTGTCAATCTTCACTGTTTGAATTGGTCTAGAGATGTGGAAGCTACAAAAATCATCACATCCAACAACCAGCAACAATCTGCACTACAAAACTGTAACCAAAGCAAAACAAAGAACCATGCCAGGAAGAAAGGAGCTGGCACTGCTGGTACGTGCACAGCTCTCAACGTGCACAGTTTTCACCGTGCACAGCTCTCAACGTGCACAGTTTTCACCATGCACAGCTCCCAATGCGCACAGCTCTCAACTCCATCCTTCTGAGGTCACAGTGCCTGGAGTCCTTATACAGTGACAGTCATGCACATGTGCAAGTACTAGGAAATTTTTTTAATTAGTTTTACTGCAGAGTTGGTTGTGCTCAGCACGGGTGCCTAAGTCTTCCTTAGGGGCACCTGACATCTGTTAGGATTCAAAAGTGGAAGTAGGCGTGGCCTGCTGTTTGAACTCAGACATGTGGCATATGTGTCTTGGTCCGAATCACATGCCAACCGCTTCTGCACACACACATGTGCATACACACACACACACACACACACCCATGCACACACTCATACATACATGCAGATATACAAGCATGCACACACCTGCCCATGCATTACCACAGCAGGTTATGTCAAGTAATAACATCTCCAGTACAGCATGAGTGAGTGTCTGTGTGTACTGTCTTGGAAACCAGTGCTTCCGAGTTGTCCATGAAAGGGAGAATGGTAATGGACGTCCTCTCTCAGCTAGCTGAGATGCGAGTCTCACGTTACTGAAGGAGGGCTCATATATATATATATATGCCAGCCACTATGGTATCCATGTGAGGAGGCCCCTGAACCTCATGAAAGAGTTATGAAGTGCTGTTATGAGCACTTTTTAAGGAGCAAAATACTTTCCTTAAGCAGCATCTTTACATTTGAAACATCCTAAAAGTAAAAGTAAGCTTTTTTTATTTTCTAATATACATATAATAAACATATATTATATTATATTATATTATATTATATTATATTATAAAATTGGTTTCAGACAATAAATGACTGAAGTAGTGGGACACACAGGCTAATCTTGCTGTCCAAAGAAAAGAAGATCATACAGGCTCAAATATGCCCTCACAAAAAGTCTGATTTATATTGGAGAAAAATTCAGATTCTGGAGGGAAAGGCCCAGTTACTTGTGTAACCTGCCATGTAGGACATTAAACAAACAGTGCTCATGCTGGTGTTGAAATGTGGCCACCAAATCACTGCCATGCTGCGCAGACAAATATCACAGGATGTTCCTGTAGAGCAGGGTGGAGCAAAATGAAATCAGGGCTGACAGTGGAGCAGGGTGGAGAAAGATGAAATCAGGGCTGACAGTGGAGCAAAATGAAATCAGGGCTGACAGTGGAGTAGGGTGGAGCAAGATGAAATCAGTGCTGATAGCATTAGAAAATTTGGAGCCATGGTGTGGTTCTTGAAGCCTCCACCTGCTGCTCCACTTCATTTCAACCAGCTGCATATGTTTTAGCACAGGTTTGGTAATACAGCTCGAGATCCCAACTGTTCTAGCTAGCACATTCCCCAGCTCTCATGTAGAACCTTCCAGAATTCACCAGGAACATGCACATCATCGGATGATTCTGTTCTGTTATGATGCATGTGTGCCACCATTTGAAAATACAAGCTTTGGATGGTAAGGAATACTGTAGGAAACTGTAGGAAGGTGATCTCAACCACTGTATAACCTTGCTCTCACTCTCTCTCTCACTCTCTCTCTCATGAGTGAGCTTTAACGCTAGTCATCAATAAGACCCAGGCTCCTGTGTTGTAAAGATCAACCCTATTGATGTTTCACTGCCTCATCAAGTTACCCAGCAATGCTTTGAGAATGTAATTCAACAAGCAATAAAATCCACAGAAAAATACTGCATTACTGCACAAGACTGATAATGTACTAGGCACAGGAAAGAGACTCCCTGACAACTCACAATATGAAATCTTTACAACCCACATGGAATTTACTTGTATTCCAGTAAAACTACACACTCATGACTCTATAGAATACGAGGAATAGAATCACGAGGAAAGATAAGGGTTAAAAATTATATTGTCACTATGCTGTAAAATGGCATTAAAACAGTTTTGTTTAAGATCAGTATTGGTGTAGAGAATGTGGCGAGTTCTCAGTGATGGAGCTATTCGACCTTTATCAGATGGGTTAAAGAATAAACACGATCTCGCTTAGGTCATTTTTGATCCCCAAGGGCAAATTCACTTCACCATGACTGCTCAAGACTGAAACAGAGAAATGACATAGAACAGTATGACAATAGAGAAATGACATAGAACAGTATGACAATAGAGATATGACATAGAACAGTATGATAAGAGATATGACATAGAACAGTATGACAATAGAGATATGACAAAGAACAGTATGACAGTAGAGATATGACAAACAACAGTATGCTCCTGTGTGAAGAAAAATGCCTGTGCTGAGTCTTCAGCTGTACAAACTTACCATTCACTTGATTAGAAACACCCTGGAAGTATGTAGTAATAGAGACTGTAATACATCAGTTGCCATGGCCAGTTTGTATTCACTTCACCTACTCAACTGTGGTCAGTTTGTGTCCACAAGATTTCTGTGAACTTGGTGTGTATTTGCTGACTATACTAATGTAAACCCCCAGCATTCCTTGTGCCTGACACAATCATGCCAGCAGATCATCCACTACAGTGCCATAAGTGTCAGTGCTGTGTCGAGAATGGACCCCAGATAGCAGTGACCATGTGATTGGACACCAGTGATGATGGAGGTGGAGGACTGACAAATTATGCATGGCAACAGATGTCTGATGGGCTGTAATCAGACACCAACAGTAAGCCCCTATACATTAGATGTACCTAATCAAAATACTAGTGAGTGTGGGTGCAAGGTAGGTGTATGAAGTGGGTGGTGGGAGAAATCGAATCTCTTCTTCGGTAAAGGTTCCATTAAAGTGTGTGTATGTATGTATATATAAGTTGAAACTATATATATACATACATACACACACTTTAATGAACTGCACTAAAAAGCCCTAAAATAACTAGTATCTACAGGGCCTTCAGACATTACAAACCCAGGAAGCTCTCTACCAATCCGGTTAGAGGTAAAGTGATAGTGGAATATAACACATTTAATTAGACTCAGATATGTTTTGTGAGCCAGCTAGCACAACGCACAAAGTCTGTTTCAACACCGTGAGCTGTAAACAAGCTGATGATTAGCATGTATGTCAGAAGAATGTTACTTTACATCAGTAAAATGCTCAAATAGTTAGGCACACAGCTCACTTCATAACTTCACAAAGTCCTTTCTCTTCTTGTCAATGTCCACAAATTTACAATTAGTATTAATTGTATATATTAAGTGTATTAATATGTGTAGAATGATTTTTTTTTTTCTCTGTGAAGAGTTCCTTGTTTGTGGTATCGTGACCGTGTGATGACACTGGACTTCAGTCAGACCCTGACACACCGCAGCTGCTGATGATGTCATTAGTTTCACACATGTACAACAGCTCTTCCTCACGTTACCAGTGTGACAGTGCTCAGGCCTACAAGGACTGAACTCCATCACACAATAACAACAACACCGCACAAACCCTTACACAACAACAACAACAACACAGCACAAACCCTCACTCAACAACAACACACACAGCACAAACCCTCACTCAACAACAACACACACCGCACAAACCCTCACACAACAACAACACACCGCACAAACCCTCACACAACAACAACACACCGCACAAACCCTCACACAACAACAACACTACACAAACCCCCACACAACAAAAACACTGCACAAGCCCTCACACAACAGCAACACACGCGTAGGCAGGGTGAGGTGGTTGCTGTGACAACAAAATGCTAAAGCAGTGAGTCTTCATTAGCAGGTGCTGCATGGAGATGTGCACCTGGATGCCGACTCGGATTCAAACTCATCTGCAGATTAGGATTCGAGCGTTAGGAAACATGTTTTACACCAGATCACAACGGGATAAACTGGGTAAACACATTGCGCCTGCAATGGAGAACCTTTTCTAGTTTAAAAGTTTAAGTTTATTGTTATTATTTTTTAATTTAAATTTAAAAGCTGCTTTTTGGTGGAGAGTGTACACACTATCCGATTCTGAACACGTTGAAATGGAATACACCATTGTAACCTCGGCTTATATCGTGTGAACTGGCTATATTCTGTTCATACTTTTCTGTGTCGGAAACTGACATCACTGACTCATGCTCCATTCCAAGGTCATCCATTCAGGAGCGTCTGCCTCTCGGAGGGGCGAGAAAACTGTAACATATCATTTATAATCTAGCCTCAGAGGGAATGCTTTCTCCTTTTAAGAACGGTTGCTGGAATAAGGGCAGCATTACGGGCGAGTAAAGAAGAGTGTCCTTATTAGAGGAGATTGTGCTCCTACCGAACAATTCCTAGTGGAGCCTGAGATTAAATGGGAAGTGTCAGAGGGGAATGAGCACTGGGCTGGCAGACTAGATTAGCATCCTCACCGAGGGTGGGGTTTTTGGGGGCGCCAAGGCAGACTTGCTAGGGCGGAACAGCGAAACGGAACTGACGAGGTAGGTGGAGAGAGCTTGGGGGGGGGGGGGGGATGGGTGGAGCCACAGCTTGGCTGGGGAGGGAGACCGCTTATCTACCCATGTGCAACAGAGCTGGCGAAAGCAACGGAGATGACGTAGCATAGCTCGGCGCACCCGGTGTCCACTCCCTCACTCCTTAGCCGCATCCTTCACAAGCAGTTCCGGCCCGGCAGCGTAGCCCATGGGCTCGGGGGTTCCAGCACGCCATTCCCAAGGAGCTCGTTCACACGCAAAAAGGTTGCAAGGGCTAAAACCGAGTTCTGCACGTCTGCATTAAGCTTCAGCCTCCCACAAGAAGGAGGGCTCGAAGCCATTTTCAGCCCTCTGGCCCAATTGCAAAGACGCTGGCCTGCACGAGAAGTGCTAAAGAGAATGACGGCAGTCAGAAGACAAAGGAAAGTGTTGGTTATTTTTCCGCACTCATCCAGTCCCAAGTATGGGGGGGGGGTGACGGAGGTGGCGGTGTAAGGTGCCGGTGGTTGTGGTGGAGGGTGGTTGGGGTGAGGTGGGCCATCAGACAGAAATAGAAATGGGGAATCATGGGGGAGGACAACCACTTCGTGGGAACAGACACTTCTCACCAATTCACAGCAGGTGCCAGGACACAGCATGCTAGTTCCATTAGCATACAATAGCCAGCTCACCTCCACCCCCCCCTACCCCTCTCACACACACACACACACACACATACACACACACACACATGGGAGCCACTGCACAGGCACATTGTTTACTGTGGTTGAAGCCCTGACAGAGATGTCTTTCTCTTTGCCTGATTCTGCAGCCTTGTTGATGCCACCTCAGCAAGCAATGTTAAAAATAGGGATTTTTTATTGTTGGGGTTTTGTTTGTGTGTTTGTTTGTTTAACATCCCCCCCCACATTTATATATTTTCCCATGTCATTCCAGACAGCCGTGGTGTTTGTTTCAGATTTGCGAATTCCGAATGCGTGACTTCGCTATGCCATTAGCTGCCTTCCACGGGAGATCGGTACGTCCCGCTCGGCTCCTTGACTTGGGGACTGACTGGATCCTCTCAGGACTGAGGCAATGGGAGGACAGTTCATCTACCTATTACAGACTCTACACTCAACCTACACCTGCCATGTTCTCAGTGCACCTTGGATTATGTAAGATCTCAATCTGAGAAAATAATCCAGTGAGCTGAAGTATAAAGGAATTCAAGCATATGTGGTTAGCTTGATATTGTAGAGGAAATGTATTGCTCACACTTATAACAGTAGCTTATTTCTCCATATGGTTACTGTAATATTACAGTTGTAATAAGTATATTCATAGAACACACCATGTATTTCACTTGGTTTCACACTGAAGGCAATTCCTTTAATTAGGAGCAAAAGCAGGTGCTTCACTGGAATGATGCTGTTCAACATGGCTGGCTGCCGGGTACACAGAGGTGACCATGGGAACACGGAGGTGACCGTGGATTACATGGAGGTGACCGTGGGTACACCCAGGTGATCGTGGGTACACAAACAGGTCAGTGTCCCGCACAGAGGAATACAAGACCATGCTTTGTTAACAAGGTTGCATGTGACGTTTGTCTTCATTACCATCTCACACCCAGAGTGCCGGCCAGACTCAGTCTAGCAGAACGAAGCTACAGTATAATCCTTGACACCCCACCTCCCAAGCCTCCAGAACTGCACAGGTGGTCATGTTTGCAGAGAGATGAAGTGAAGGCTCAGACGTCTTCTGGTTCACATGCCTCTTGAGGGCTCCAGCGGAGGAGCCTGTTCGCTAAGGCAGGAGGTCATCTTATGCATCATGCTGCATCTTCTGCTTTAAAACAGATCACGGTCCACAGTTTAATCAGGCCAGTTCCAGAATCTAAGAAACAGAACCTTTCCTGGACGGGTGTACATACATAAAGGTTGCACCAAAGTGATTTATAATTGGCAGTGGGGATATTATTGATGTATCAGTTTACAGTGGCACAGGCTGACTGTTGTGTGTTTCTTTTCCACATATGACATCATAGTGGTGTATATGACATAGTACCACTCTCTACAGCTGATTCCATGAACCCACAGAGGGAATCCCAGACAAACCACCACTGTCCTATCAAATAACAGAGACCCCATGATGTCACGAGCATGCCTATCACATTGTTTTCAACTAAGGCATAGGCTTGAGAACCCCCCCCCCCGATTTGTACAGTAACCAGAAGGATCTGCCACAAAGAAACATTTTTTAATTACAGCTCACGAAGTAACACAGCTATCAGAGAGCACGAAAAAGCTAGTTGCACTCAGCAGTACTGTTGATTTAAAGAGCAGCAAATTTAGTTTGACCTCGGCACTGTTGCCTGGGAGACACATTCTAGTTCAGAACTCGGCAAGACAGCTAACCAGGTCAAGCAGCAGGGAAAAGAGAAAAAGAGCTATTGTTACTGCACAGAAATACAACAAAGCACACGCGCGCACACACACACACACCGAAAAAATCAATAAATCATCAGAATGACTCATGTGACATTTGAACGTGTTTGAGAGAGAAGGGGGGGGGGCTGGGGAGGGCGGGGTGATACTGCACTCACCCTCTGTCTGCGAGGTCTTCAGCCGGTGGCACAGACCCTCCATGGCTCCATACTCCTCCTGAATTTTGACCACCGCCTCCGTTCCACGGAGCTCCATGAGCCCCCGCAGCTCCATGAGCGAGCAGCCGAAGCCCTCATTTCTTTGGTTCTTGGCGTAAAAATCGCTGTTCCTCATGTCCCCCATGGTGGCCGAGTATTGCTCAGTAGCGCAGCGCCGAGCGGAGTGGAGTCAGTGTCAGAAGTCGGGAGACAGCCACACAATGCTACAACCTCTCAGGGCAGGTGCGGGCAAATAATTACGTGAGTAAAAATGTTTTTTTTTTTTTTTAAAAAAAGGGAAAAAAAGCCTGAAGTCCCAAAAAGAGATTTAAAAACGCAGAACAATGGCAGGACAAAGGACGACAGAGATGGGGAGAACAGGAGATGAGGAAAACGAAAGAGGAAAAAAAAAAGGTGGGGGGAAAAAAAAAAATAGCCGAACCAAAAATCCAGTCCGGTGCGACGGTGATGACGCTCGGGGTCCAGCGCGCGTGCGACGGAGGTGACGCTCCGGGTCTTTAGGGCAGCGAGCGGAGCGGCACGCCAGCCGTCCAGGAAAGTCCGGCCGAGGTCCCGAGGATGCCCACGCTCACCACGGCTGCAGACCTGACTAGTGCCACATGTCGATGCCCATTCTGCCAGGCTTCCGGCTGCCTTCTACATGGTGATCCTCTCCATTACTCCTTCAGAGACAGAGACAGAGAGAGGGAGCGAGGAAGAAGGAGAGAGAGAGAGAGAGAGAGAGAGAGAGAGAGAGAGGTAAGTATGAGTGGATCTCAGAAGCACTACAGAAGGCAGCGGGGGAGGTGGAGGGAGAGGGAGAGAGAATGGGGGGGTGGAGAGAAAGAAAGTGAGAAAGTG
>JAOYMR010000018.1:7650108-7670294 GCA_025802075.1 Tenebrosternarchus preto | reverse complement strand
GGGGTGGGCGGAGCTGCTGGGTGGTGGGGGTGGAGCTGTAGAGGGGGGTGGGTTTGATGGTGGATTAATGCACATGCCCCCCTTGTGAAAAAATAATTAACCCCGAGAGGACACGCCTCATGCGAGGTATTTACGCCACGAAGGCGTCACCCACGTGTAGCCATAGCAACCGGTCGCTACTAGTTAATAAACTGGGGAGAAGTGTTTGTAGCTGGGAGTTCTAACTAAAACAAGTGGAGGTGCACATGTAGTGGAGGTGTGTGTGTAGTGGAGATGTGTGTGTGTGTGTGTGTGTAGTGGAGGTGTATGTGTGTGTGTAGTGGAGGTGTGTGGAGATGTTCATGCAGACATGAACTTGGACTAGCTGTAGGTTTATTGAAATTCTTATGAATTACGCCTTATTAATTTCATAATTGCAAGGGATGAAGAGCTTTTTTAAACGATTGTGCCAGTTTGTGTAAGCCAAGATCCAAAGGGTTAATGTCTTGGACTTTAATGTCATTAAGGATCAGGAGAAGCTGGAGTTCTGGATCTGCAGGAGTGTGGATCCATGATCCTCCTCAGATCCCTCAAATGACTCCATTTCCATGAGTTTCTCAACTGGAATCGGTGCTTGAGTGAAAAAAACAAATGTGTGTCACAGACTGTAAACATACATCAAAAGTCCAGCAACTCTGGCTTATGGTGGTTTAAGTCAAAGTGGTTTACAATGCTTTTAGCTGCAATGAATTTGTGAGTCACGCAGTTACTGTGCCAACTGGGACACACCGCATACCTAATTGAAATTATACTTTTTTTATACTCTAATAAACTGGCTAAATCTGTAGCAGTGAGCAGATGTTTAAGGCAAACTGAAAAGCTTTATAAGCACCTCTTTGATTTGAGGTGTTAATGTAACGTCTGGAAACTGAATCGGAGTTTTGTGATTACTGGTCAGTCAATGGTTTTGTCAGTGCAGACATAACCAAGATAACTGGTGAAAGGCAACTGGAATTGTGTGGACTCCACCAATCTCTTTCGTTTAAACGGCGCGCCACGATTATTCAGAATTTAACAAAGGGATGTGCCAAGTCATGACTAAACTCCTGAGCGATTTGCTTGACATCTCCAACTGGAGATGTTGACAGCAACATTTTGACAGTGTTGATCAAGCCCTCATGAGTGGGACATGGAAATGAGCACCATTTGACCATTTGCTCTGTGGCTTCCACAAACATTGTAATAAGTTTTTTCCATAATCGATTTGTGTGTGTGTGTTTGGGGGGAGGGGAGTTGCTTATTCCTGTTTCTGTTCCTGTTTGGCAAACCCAAGAACATACATAGAGCTCTACAGTGTCCTAAGTTTAGCTCTAGTACATTAATTAGACAGCCATGGCTTTATAATTGATTTTTTACTTTTCCCCATACACCAGAAATGACCAGTTAATGAGTCACATGGTTAGCTTAAAGTAAAAGCAAATAATTAATGAATTACTTAAGCATATTGACTGGCAAATCAATCACATTTGGCTTCAGTGGTTTTGCTTTGTGTAATAATATGAGTAGTTATTGTTTATACGAACCAGGACATCCAATCCAAGTTCATCCAGAACAAACCAACAGTTCCCAATGTTGGCACCATGAAAGACAATGGAAGAAAAACATCAGTCCTTCACAGTTACAGAGAATCACACCGATATGTAGTTTAATACTGAATCTGCCAATGATTTCTCTGCCCTTATGCTTTCATGGAATTCACACTTCATTTAATGACTTATTTAATTCAATATTTGGTTGCAATTCATGGTCTATGTAAACTAGCACACTAGTTACCAAGCAACAATATGCACCCCCCCCCCCATTCCTTTGCATCTTTCTATTAAGTAGTTAAATAAGTGATGAATATAGTTCACGTTTAAAGGTTATGCTCACATGGTAATGCAAGATTATTTAAAAGGTATTTCTTTGTCCTACATGACAGCTGCTGAAGTTCAAGCCAACCTCATGCTGCTTTGTTTCTGATGTGTGCTGCCAGGCACATTTAAACAGGGCTGTCAAATGTCATACTGGGGGTACTGGTTCAACAGAAAAATAACACTACTTCAGCCCAGTCTACATGCAGGGTGGGTGGGGGCTGGGTGGAGTGTCGGGGGCAAATAGCGTGTGCAAGCTTTGTGACCCAACATCAAACTGGCCAATTGCATGGCAGAGAAAATAAGCCACACCTCCTAATATGTATGCGTAACGTGAGTGCATTTGTATTGGTGTGAGCTCCAACGAGGGGATGGGGTACCCCAACAGCTGCTGCTCTGTGGCAGTTAAGAATGACATGCAAATGGTGCAAGCAAGTTTATAAAAGCCACGTTCTAAAGTACAAAAGCGATGTTCTCAAAGGGAGGACAAATTTAGAGGGCTGGAAGTGTGCATCTCATCCATTACGCCGAACACTGGTGCGGCACGTCACGGTGTACCCTGCACTGAAGCTCAGCAGAAGAGTTACAGAGTCTGAGGTTCAAACATGTCTTCTTGTGCTTTTTTCTTGTACTGCCTTTCCCAGGCCACTGATGAGATCAGCAACTCGCTCGAGAGCTAGGAGCAAAATCACGCGAACCGTATCTAAATCATCTGCCGGCAACATTCCAGAGCTTGGACAAGATCTAACATACCAAGCGTGATCTACCGACGCCCTTAAAGCTAAAATTATAAGATTTAAAAAAAATACAAGATTAAAAAATACGGCAGATTTTGCCTTATGATTCTAATGGCTTTGCAGGCACAATGTAAAGGAATATTTCGCAATTTTGAACATCCCCGTAGAGCAGAGAATCCTGAGCTCCAGCCCTGGAGCACCTATCCTATAGGACATGCACCATAAAACTGCAGGGTTATGCTTAATACGTGTCACAGTGTAGCGGAGGTTGGTGAACATGCAGCATGTCGGGGATGACGTCCCCCCAGCAAGCAGCGTGTTCCCCAACAGCCTTTCTGAGTCAGAATGATAAAAGGTCGCGTCCTCGTGTCCGGAGCTGAAACCAGATGAGCAGGGGCTTCTCTGCCTTGTAACAGGGATGTCTACGCTGGCCGTTACACGCCCGACACGCGCTGTTACACACGGCCTGCGCTGACCGTTACACATCTCTTTAGCACATGCAACTGGACCACAGCAACAGCTCTTCTATTAGTCCATCATATAAATACTTGACTTGACCTCAGTACTTCATTACTAACTCACTGTACTGCCAATGAATTTATTTTACCCAAATTAGTCATTGCTGTACGTCAAATATCAAAAAGCAAGAAATCACATGTGTGAAAAAAAACGTTGCATGACATTTCCCAGAGGTCCATGCCTTCCTTACCTCCCTCAGCCAACGTTCCCTGCATTAAAAAAGTCCACAAAGTTTTGCTGCATCAGAGTTACGATCCTGACGGTCACCGGCGTTCATCTCTAGAGGACAGTCATTTTGGCCCGCGCTAATACGGTGCGACACAGGCCAGGGACGAAACGTCCTGAAACGCCGCGGGTCGGTTCGGCTACGCGCCTCCCCTGCTGGAGGACCGTTGCTGTGCTCTCTCACCCGGCGACTCTGTCTCTGCTCAGGCACGTCTGAGTACAACCGTGCCCGGGAGCTTCTGCATTTTAAAAGGCTTTTGCAAAAACCCATTCAACTGTAATGTTATCTTCCAGTGGAGGGGGGGGGGGGCGTTTGGCATAATCCCATTCAACTGTAATCTGATCTTCCAGTGGGGTGTGTGTGTGGGGGGGGGGGGTCCCAATTGCGCTTGCTCTACGGCAGTGCGCCACTTGTGTGAAGGGCCCCCCACCACACACTGTTCTCTGCGCACGTTTGATTCTACTCCTTACAGTATGAGGGGTCAAACGGCAGGGGGGATTATTTTTAGGCAAAACGCGGCAGGAGGGGATACCTAGCGCATCGCCATCAGAGCACACATCACCACAGCCAGCACACATTCCTTGATAGTCTGTTGTTCTCACCTGCCAGGGCGCTAACCCTGACTACACACACACACACACACACACACACCGTGACACACACGCTTACAGACGCATGCTGACACATGCTGACACACACACACACACACACGCCGACACAAACACCTACTCACACACACACACAGAGCACGGCTTTTCCTATGACTAAACCTCTTAAACAATTCGACACTGACCACCTAACCAAAAAAATTATAATAATTTACAGGAAAGACAAAGGACCTCAAAAATGGATATCAAGTCTTAAACATAAGAAAGGTTACTTACTAGACAATCATGTCAAATCCAAAAAGATTTCTATCGTATCATGGAGAGGAGTAATCACTGTTCAGCATCTGTACAGACTCAATAAGCCCTGCTAGACTGCAGGAGGCACTGCACACGCAGCCTGTACCATGTTAGCCAGCAACGGGGGAGCAAGAGAGGGAGGGGGGCTGCCCTGCAGAATGGAGAGAGGCAGCTTAGAGGTAAGGAGAGGGGGTTAATATGTCTTAATTAAAAAACATCAAAAACAAAATACTTGAGAAAATCACAGCACCTTTAAATGGATGCCTCAGAGTCTTGTAAAGAGGGTGGGATAGAGGGGGGAGAGAGAATGAGAGAGAGAGAGGGAGGGAGGGAGAGAGACAAAGATGGACAGAATGACAGAGAGAGACGGACAAAAAGTGAGAGGAGGGGAAGAGATGGGAGAGAGGATGCTCGGCCAGCCATGTCCTCTCGCGCCAGCACCCAGCCCACCCCCATCTCCAGTGATAAAACGTCCCAGAGACAGAGCCTGCTAGTAGGAGAGACACCGTCAGGAAGACGCCACTTCATTTTGAGGGGGGGGAGGGGGGGGAGGATGAGAACTGAGGGACTTTCAAGGACACGCTCTTTCAGAGTGGTTAGCACCTGCTGCCTGTTTGCGCTAAAGAACTGAGAGCACGACACTTCAGTCCCTCAGTCATGCCACAGTGCCCTCAGAGATGATTCTCAAAACCTTACTAGCATACATGAAGCTCAAAACACCCATCCATCAAAACATATATAAAACACACTAGGACTCTCAAACACACACGCACACACATTCAGGCTTTCTATATGACCAAACCAGTGAACTAAATATAATCCATGAGTAATTACTATACATTTCTGAAGCTGCAGCTGAAGCACTGGTGATAATTACTGACAGACTGATGTATATTTTAAACTGCAGTGTCATGAATCACGAAAAAACAACGATATTTTTGTTCCGTTGCCTAGGTTTTTTTTTTCTGTTTGCTGTGAAGCATCTGCTGACTTTGGTAATTTTAATTAATCAAATTATTCAGGCACCAAGTAATACCCAGGAGTTACAACGCGCCTCAAACGACGCCCTTTCCCATAATGCATCATGTAAAGCGGAGCAAACCCAGACGTACAGCCAGACCCAACCACGCGTGCGCTTTCCGGTAGAAACACGGTTTGCGCTCAGGACCAGATGGACTTCGCTTCGGGAAGCCGGGGGTTCCCTGAATCGGCCCCTGCAATCAACGCCGTTTCTCCCCACAGCCGAGGCTGCACTGCACCAGAAACCCCCCCCAGGAATCTGAGAGGAAACAAGCAGTAAGAAGCCACGAGCTCTCCTGGTAGCCCACATCCATAGGAACCGGCTGGAGGACTGTGGGACATCAAAGGCTACCTCTGCTGGACATACTGTATTAAACAGGGGGGTGTGGATGTCTTACATTTTTCAGATGTGAGATTCACAGTCATAAGAAGGGACTAAACTGTTGGAGAGACACTGAGAAATGAGACCATGAGGTTACAAACGAGGCATTGAGAAGCAAGATCTAATATATGGAACACAATGATTCGATCTGGGCCACGCTAAGCAGGATTTCCTCCGAGCTCCATGCAGCTCACGGAGAGCCAGACCTGTGGACTACATCAGCCCGTAACTTCACTGTCTAACTGCCCACGCCGACCCATGCAGTGAGTCATCTTCCCCTACATCACTATGGTCATCACCCTGGCAACTAAACCCAAGAACCAAATACTAGGGAAACACTGAAGCCCTCATTCTAAATGTATGGGAATCCCCAATTAGCAACAACAATAAAACAGTCAAATCTTTCCTTAAAGCATAATGTCAGTGTGCTAAGAACTCACAGTGCTTGTTCAGAGCATGTTCACTAGAATTATTTCCATTTATTTATTTTTGAGGAGAAGCCAGTTGTTGTTTTTTTTCCATTTCATCGAGATATGTACCAGAGACAGGCATTACAGACAAAAAACCTAACTGGTTCCATGTATCTTGAGGTTTAATTACTTTCACAGAATGTGACTAGACTAATCACAGTCGTTACACAATCACTGCGATAAATTCACTGGTTTATTGGCATTACACAAGGCTACACTGCATATATTTGTTGCATTTCCAGTGGAAAAGCAGATAAAACTCTGTTTGAACTCTTCCGACATTTAGATGACAGAGACAATGTCTGAACCGAGGTTACACTGGACTCTTTCCTCCTGCTGCAACAGTGTGTTCTGCCAGTTGTGTTCAAGGGTTGTGATCTCCTGTCGATGGGATGGATTCATTACTGTTTATCTGCTCTTTTCTACTGGTCCTTCTTTTCCAATTTCTCCTACAGTCTGTTAACATCCTGGCCATATTCATTAAGTATATCCTAGGGGAAAAAACAGTTGTCTGTATGTGAGTGTTTGATTGAGAGAGAGATTTAAAATGTCAACTTAAAACAAATAGCCTGTTATAGGGAACTTCGCCTTCTTTACTAAAGATTTCCTTGGGGAAACATTAGAGTGTGATTTGTTTGGGTTAAAGCTTGTGTTACAAACTGAATGCACCAACGACAAAATGGACAGCCACGAGGTTACCATAACAACATTTAATTAATGTACACAAACATTAGCCACGGGCTACATTAACACTGGTTAGTTTTATGATTGAAGGAAACTCTTTTTCTGCATTCTACTTTACAAAGGGATATCAATATATGGTAAAAGACAGAAACTGACCGAATATGTAGAGAAAAAAATTTATAAACAAAAATAACTAGAAATACTGACTATAGTAGATATTGACTAAAACTAGAAATACTGAATACTGACTTTATTCTTGAAATATTCTATTAAATTCCATTTGATCTTGGGCCAGCATTTTTCTCTGGCATAACAATACATAACAATAATGTAATATTGCGCCCGCATGCCTTCTTTTCATTTGTCATATGAATTTTGAGCAGCCTGCTCCAACAAGTCCAGTGGTAGTCGGGGATGTTACACAGATTGTTACAGTAGACATTACAGAGTGTTACGGTAGCTGCTGGTAGTCGTTTAGAAAATACAGTACACAGTGTTACAGTAGCTGAAATGCTTTTGTGAAAATCAACTGGGTTACCTGGGAGTAAACTGGGAGAAACAGTACTGTACGTGTTGCTAATAAAGAGCAAAAGAAAGAATTTCAGATTAGCAAAGCTTCAGGTAAAAGCACTTGTTCTAATGTCATTAATGTGATCAGTTATTTGTGGTCAGTCCTTTTAATGTCCTTCTTGGTGTGTAACTACATTTACAGTCCTGCACCATAATATTTTTATATTTATACTATTTTGCTGATAGTGTGTCTTTTAAACTGAGGTAATAACAGTAACGTCAATCTAGCAAATGTTTCAAAAGAATGCAAAGGCCAAATCTTCAGATTGCAGTTTTATGTAAATCTTGCATTTTGGCAAACAATAATGGAAAGTTGCAGGTAAAAAAAAATTTGAATTATTTACTGAGCAGGTAAACAAACAAACAAAACAAAGACTGAAGACAAGAGGCGGAAACCCCCAAAAAACAAAAAGGTCAAAAAGCGTGGAGAAAAGGCAAACCGGATAAAAGAATCCAAGAGGGGAGACCCCAAAAACAGAAACAGGGAAAGCTTGCTAAAATCTAACACTAGATTAGACAGGCTGGAGAAACACTACAGAAAACTAGGCTCAGAAAAGCAAGGCACACAAAATCGAGATTTCACAAAAAGAAACAGGGGAGTGAGGGGTCTGGGTAATGATAACTAGATGTGGGTGGGGAATAGGCAGGTGAGCCTGAGCTTGTGAACATGACTGGGAGTGTGGCTTCCGACAGTGCATTCTGGGTGTTGGACTCTGTTACAAATCTATCAGTAATTAAAATCTAAGTTGTCTTTTAAATTCCATGAAAAGAATCTCTCACTAGTGGAAATTCAACATTCTGCTGATCATCCATTTTTACTGTTAATCAATTATATTCATAATTTAGGGAGATTGAAATTCCCTTTATTGCGGCTGCAACACGACAGAGTACACAATACTTTCTTATCTCACTGCAACACAATGGAGTACACAATACTCCCTGGTGTCAGTAGTTCCTCCTTGAGGTGATCTGACATACTCTGAACCCATTTATTTTAGCAAATACAAAGAAAACAAACCCTAATGGAGCCCCAAATATGATTATAAAGCCTAACAGTTATAAAACCTTAAACAGATTTCTGCATAAATAGCTCTGATCTGACAAATGTCGAAATAATGTAAAGGATTCCCAGGCTAGAACAACAAGGTGTCTTGCTCAGCAGCTAAATTAATGAGCACTTGACCTTTCACCTGGCAGGGAAGATTCCACTCTCGGGGTTGATGACACTTCAAGGTGTGTGGATAGCACTGCATAACGAATGGCCCTGCATCTGGTAAAAGGACATGCAAAAATCATGGCCCAACACTTATCTTCAGTCCCGTTCTGATAGAACAGGACCTCAAACAAACACATGGCCAGGCTTGGATGAGGTGCTAGGATACAGGCTTGGATGAGGTGCTAGGATACAGTAGGTATGATGCCTCACAAAGTAACCAAAATGAATAACTACAGCCTCAATTCCTCTAGAACATAAGTTGCAGAAAGAGCTTCTCTTACAATACAGTTTTATTCTAGAAAATTTAACAGAGGAAGTATTATTTCCCTTAGGTTCTAAATAACTTTCAAATTACACGGCGATTGAGAACTTATTATTGTCCATCATACAAAAACACTATGGCCAGCCAGCAAAGACGAGCGTAATTAAGCTAAAATCAGTCTTTTACAATGAATATTTTCATATGATGACCAACTTACTGAGTTATGTTTGGTGTTAACTTTCAAGATACATGCTTGCCATATTTTTTTGACTGGCTCGTCCATCATTAGCCTGTCAGTTTACACCTGACACTGCCTTTAATGTTTTCCAATAGCTTTCAGACAATCTTCCAGAGAGGGATCACAGAGGCAGAGGCATTTACCTTTTAGCATCATCACACTGATCTGAGTTCAGCAGATTTCTAAATGCCTGCAGGTTTTTCGAGGCATTTAAAATCACCACACTGAACTGAGTTCAGCGTATTCTTAAAAGTCTTAAACTTTTTTGGAGGCTCGATACTGTGGTCAAAAAGTCAAAGCGACAAAGTGCGGAATAGAATTTCAGCCCAAATCCACTTTTACCTCTGGAACACATGATCATAAAGTAATTTTTTCTTCTTCACAAAGTGAAGATAATCTGACTAATCTTTCTATACCCCTGATGCTTTGATAAACATGCTGGATTAGCAGTGTGGTGGAAAAGATGAACCCAACGTTTACCTTCAATATACATGGCAATGTGAGTGAATGAATGGATGAATAAATGAATGGATGGATGAAGGATCTTGCTGTGCTCAAACTGACCCACAGATGCTGCTTTAGCGCTACATTCATTGCTAGCTACCAATCCTTTTATTGTGCCAAGTTAGCCATGACATTTATACAACTTTCTTTCATATCATTATACAAGTGATGTGAAAGAAACATTACACGAATGTTTCTGACACATTTGGGAGAATTTCACTTTGCATAGATCTTATTTTTTTATTTTAGTTCTACCCTTCACAAGGTGTTGAGATGGTAGAACCAGACAGGATGCACATAAACCAACACTGATCAATTGCATACTCCCAAGTTATTACAATGAGTACAGTCTCTCATAAAGTCATGTTAAACTCTAAGATATTCCATGAACAAGGAAGCTAAAAGCTGCAGAAGGAACACTGACACGTCCAGTTCTTAACTTTCTCAAACAATATGGAGTTGCCATACAATATAATTATATCCACATTGCCCGTTCTCACCAAAACGCATGCAGTCTGTGTAAAAACATTTACTACTGACAAGTTAGACAAAGCACCATGACGTTACTGCAGTGGACCTGATTCTGAATGTTGATAACACGGTGCTGTTATCTGTTGATTCAGCTTCACTGCACCACATCCATGGCTGACGAGATCCAAGATGCCTCCAGTGTCCTCTGCAGTGATATTGTCGTGCACAGTGAGATGTTATCAAGCGCGCGATTCACCCAGGAACAGCACCGGCCTCCTTGACAACTCTAATGAAGGGACAGGCAGTGGAGTTAAGAGCCTGTAGGAACAGCAAGTGCAACTCAACATTCTTCTGACTTGGGCAATTGTGCGAAAAGCCATCAACATGCTAGAGTCCCATGTTAGAGTCCCATGTTAGAGTCCCATGCTCGGGTAAGGAGCGCTAAGCTTACAAGTGCGTCAGGCAGCCACCAGCAGGAGGCGAGGGACAGGAGAGAGAACGGTCTGCCAATTTTTCCCCGCCGTTATTAAACAAAATAGAAATAAGTACAGTTAACATTCTGCCAAGGCAGACTCAGAGATCACTGATGGCAGTTATTATCAGTGCAGTGTGGAAGTCTGGGGGGGCCCGCGTGGCCCTCGCGTCCCCCCCCCCCCCCCCCCCATCTCCTCTCCTTTCCTCTCCACAGAGCTCCCTTGACCTTGGAGCTGAGTGGAGGGACTGTGGAAGGACAGGCAGGAGGAACCGAGTGAAAACATTGCAGCTGCCTACTTTATCTGCTATCCAGGGGGAACCGTGAGCCAAAAGCCAAGGTCAGCCCTGCTGGACAATGACATGAGACGTCATCCTGACAACTGCACCAGTGCCCCATGATCAGCATCCTTCTACCGTAATGCAACAGAGGATGAGAAGTCTGGAATTCGGGATCACCTTCATTTGACAGGATCAGTGAATGGAATAGGTGAGCACTCTGGCTGTTCATTGAACAATGACACAAAACACAGACAGCAAAGCCGAGGTGTTTAACGACCTTAGTCTGACCTCAAGCCCCGCCCTCCCTCCTCACAGTTGTTTGAATGCATTTTTGATGGCACATGGGTTTGGGACTGGAAGCTACGAGAGGTGACGTGTCTGAGATATTTTCCATGCGCTTGTGGGCGAGTGCCAGACCGACGTCTTTGTCGGATCAGTTTTTTGCGACGTCTTTTTCCATGTCTGCTGCCATCATTGACCAAAAAGCTTCTCATGCCAGCACCCGTTCCGCCAAACTCAGGACGTCAGTGGCGCCCTTGTGAACAAACCCATTGTCTCAGGAAGGAAAGATGAGAGACGAGATCAGAACGAGAACATTTAACCATTGGTCTCCTCTGCTGCACCTTGCAGTGTAGCTAATTTCACCCCAAGAAGAGTCTGTTATTTGCAATGATCAGAATCCACATGACTGGATATGTTTCCAAGAACAACTTGGCAGCCAAAGTACAGGCATTACAGCCAGCTGCTTTCTTGACGTTAATCGTGTCACAATCAGTGAATAACGAAGACAATCTATTCTGGCCCTCTTCAACACCACAAGCTTTTAGGTTTAATCACCACATAAACTACATTTACAACTGTTAGTTTGCATGCTGTGTACAGAGCCACTTTATGCTCCCAATAAGACAATACCACTTAATTATGTCACAATGGCTCATCACCTCATCCCAGACACAGAAGGAAATTCAGCTTTACAGTTCTGTGAATCTACAATGGTTTATTCTCTCTGCTGCTCCAGCTATAATCAATTGTCCACAAAATCCTTAGAACATTTTAGTCTTCCATTTATAGCATTTGGCAGACACCCTTGTCCAGAGTGACTTACAGAAGTGTGTTGTAGCCTTTACCAAAAACATATTCTCATGCTAGTATAAGTTGGTTAGTGTCAGGAACTATAGCTACCGCCCTGACTAAAGTGGAAGAGAGGACATTAAAAGACAGTAAAGTTGTTTGTTATTGTTGTTAAGTGCATATTTAAATGCTTAGTGACTCAGGGAAGAGGCGAGTCTTCGTCTGAAGCCTCAGCAGTACAGACATCCAAGGGAAGTTCATTCCTCCACCTGGGTGCCAGAACAGAGAAGAATCGTGATGCGTATCTTTGTCTTGATGGATGGTGGATCGAATTGAGCCTTTCTAGAGGCTCAAAGGCAGCGTGATGCAGATCAAGGTTTGATTAGAGCTTTTAGGTACGTGGGAGCCGGTCCAGTTATGGCTTTGTAGGCGAGCGTCAGCGTTTTAAATCTGCCGCAAGCCGCTTCAGGGAGCCAGGGAAGGGAACACAGCAGGGCGGTAAGCGCAGAGCATATAACGACTCATCCATTACATATTTACTGATTCCATATGAAAAACTCAACCACAAATCTGGTGCCTGATAGGCTGATCACAACTGAAGCTAAAAGCCTAGAACATGAAGCAGTACTTTAATCCAAGAAGGTAATTGAAATGAAAAAGACTGTAATGGAACCTAAATGACCATAATGGCACGTCAGCAAAATATTCTCGAGCCTGGTCCATTAATCTTGGCCTCCCTCTGCAAATCTGTTTCTATATATTCCACAGAACTTTAGACCGTGATCCTGTGATCCTCATGGCAAAGGCGATGACCACGGAATGTTGACTGACTGGCATTTCTCCCCTTCTCCGCACCAGCGTGAAGTCGCCTTGATCACAAGGAGCTGCTGATCATAAGGAAGATTGTGTACACGTGGAGTCTGAACGCCTTAGGGGCTCATTAGCTTAAGTGTGGAGCTCGGCTGCAGGATGAAAGCTCTGTGCAAACACTGAGAAAGCACTTAAGGCGGGGCATCAGAGTGGTTCGATGCCCAAGTCATCTGCTCGCCCTCAAGCGGGGCACTAATCCAAAGGCAGAGTTTAACCTCACCCTTAGAAACCAGTGTAGCAACATCTGTCGATGCCTACATCCCTACCAGACACTGTGAACTTCTGACACTGTCATATGATCATTGCTGATGATCAATTGCAGTTGACAAGGAGCATTTCTTTCACTGGCTATGAATGTTTTCTTTGCTTTTTACATAAAGAAATTCCCTTAGTCCCACACATATTTAATCGGAAAATACATCCAGTTCTCAGATCCTCTGCCTTTTGACTAGTTATGTGCAGCTTTAGACCTTTTGAGTATTTCCTTGTAGTTTACTATTCCTGTGACCCCGGTAAAACAACATATTTTTTTTAGTTTCTGGTTGACACGGTTTCATAATCAAACATTGTGCACCAGATACCAAATAACAAATTGTCAAACTTCTACTACATATCTCCTAGAGGGAGAGTTAGAAGAAATTGCACTAGCTGTAACAACGCCTTCCATCTCTACATAAGCCACTCAAATCCTGAATTAAGTATTAAAATATGACCTCTGTTGACTAGGAAGATGTCACACACTGCAGTGCTGGGTCTCTATGGCTTCCGACTACACGCACCTTTCCACCTTCCTCTTCTAACTTGCACTAATCTTACAGGCTTCACCAGGGGCTGAAATCATTTTTCCAAGCACTAGGCTGGTAATTTCACCTGGGAGATCCTCCACGTGAGCACATACATTAATATTTGCTTGAGCTCTGACCTTGAAACAAACAAACAAACAAAAAAACCTGCCGAAATCCAAGTCATTGGATTGCGATGCAATGTGAAAACCACACTAGTGATATTCACAACAAAGGTAATATATATACGCAGTGTTGCATCAAGGGCCTGTGCAGTTTTCATAGGCGTTCACAATACCAGCAGAGTTGTTTATGTTCAATTCAGGAACAGGAAGAAGGCAAGGAGATACCTGCCACAGCATCACACAACAAAGGGTCAGATTTCACAGGGAGTTTCATAGTTCTCGCATGTGCCTGCTCAACACATTCCACTGGTGAGAGGTTCGGAGCTTGGGAATAAAAAAGGAAAGGGAAGGAAAGACAGAGAGAGAGAGAGAGAGAGAGAGAGAGAGAGAAAAAAAACTTCCAGTTGCTAAGCAACAAGCCAGCCCCAGCACTGTGAATGATGGTTGTGCACAGCTCAAAAGATCTTTGCTGGACCTTTTTTATTTAAAAAAAAAAAAAAAAAATAGCACTCCAACCTTGTGAATGGTAGACTGAGCTAATAATTAATGCAAATTCACATAAGGATCATTATGCTCTAGGTACTGATTTCTACCATCCCGCCAGCCATAAAGGCCTTCCGCTAGGTTGCAGGAAGCCACATTTAAAACCCAACGAACGTTGTCTAACATGGTTATAGCAGGAAAGAGAAAACTCTGTAACAGCCTGCATTACAAACATGATTAATTGTCTCCCTTGGTGTAAAGTTAGGTTCAAGTGCATTCACAGCCCAGGGCATTAAATCATGCTGTAAGCTTAATTATGCTCTAATTTCTGCACATCGATTTGCGCATTGATAATATGCATGTAAAAAGTGCTAATTTAAGTTAGTTTCAAGCCAGGAAATAACTACTAAGCATATTTAAATTATAAGCTTAGTTATGCTAATTGCATTCAGAATGTACCCAGAAAGAGTCCACCTCTCGGAGTGATGCAAGCTCTGACTCCCTTGTGGAGGGCAGGATATTCACATGCTTCATGGCACATTTGCTCCTGTGTATTTGGGCAATCCTTCATATTGTTTTGTTGCATGGGACATTTGTTTTAAAACTCTGGCCACTGTTTTGGCCTGCCAAACGTTCACTACTATCTCAGGATATTTGTTTGTTTGTTTACCTTTTAGGGAGACTGATCAAGGGTTTCTTGCTGCGCCACCTAAAATTTGGGAGCCATTCCACTCACAACGTGGAAACATGGTTATCCAGAGTCAGCATGGACACCAAGTCCAAGCATTCCACTCACAACATGGAAACATGGTTATCCAGAGCCAAGATGGACACCAAGTCCAAGCATCCCACTCACAACATGGAAACATGGTTATCCAGAGCCAAGATGGACACTAAGTCCAAGCATCTATGTAACCAGCATATAAATGCATTTTAATTCATGGGACCTTGCTCTTAACTATTCACGTGGAACTTGGATAGCTGATTTATATTTTTGTTTAGACTTTACTATTGCAGTTTGGATAAATAATGCATAGGTGTCATTTCTAATGCAGTAAGCATTTCTGTAATACAACAACGTCGCTTCATCCGTGTTCCGCTGCGCACGAATAAAAACTCATAACAACCAAGAGTTCATTTTAATTGTTTAGGATTGGACTACTGTAGCGTTCAAAGGACAGTTATGTAATCTTACTAGTATACCAAATACGTTATTGTTAACGTCACATTTAGAACCTTTGAAAACGATTTAGCCATTTATATACGAAGCAGCTGCACTTTCATTATGTAAACATCATGAAGCCCAGGACGTTTTACCACGTCCAAATTTCACACTGGACATTTCAGTCATTCTGCACTAGTTCCTGAAAAATGTACCCAAATCATCACCCCAATCATTTACGCACATTAACGTGCCTCGCATAGCTGATCTTCATAGCGCCCAAGTATGTTTTAACAGAGCGACCTTTCGAGCAAAAATTCGAGCTTTTTTGCTCCCTGCTCCCGCGCGACTGGGGATAAGTCTGCCACGCGGCGGTCTCAGTGATAACGGGGTTTGTGATTAATGGGGAAAAAGAACACACTGCGGGTGAAGCACTGCGCCTCATGCTGAAGCGTTTAGGCCGAGTTATATTGTCGCGGCATAGATACACACAGAGCTCCGCGGGCGGCGCGCGAATTTGACGCGAGCGCATATGCACTGAGCCCTATCGCGCTCATCCTTGCACTACTCTCGGAAACATCAGATAGCCATTAAAAAACTTGTAAACGTGAACCAGAATCCGAAGCGCCGTGCTCGCATTTAGCGCCAAGGTACAAAATTTGAGACGCGACCCGACACCGCCCAACGTCCATGACCGGAAGAGACGCAGTTACGTCATTTCTGCCGCATGCACCTTCGCGTGCGTCAAACCTAGCTTTATTCGAGCGCAGCTCCGATCAGGGTAATGCGTCACGAACGACAGCTGTAGAATGGTTGGTCACTTCATCTTTACTAATGGAAACAAAAACAAAAATAAATAAATAAATAAATAACAATCAAAACCACTACATGAGTAATGAGTGAAGGTCACCACCTGCACCGACTTACCTAGCGGAAAGTGGTCCAGTATTCAAAGCACCTGTGCAGACAGCGGGATATATGACACACTGCCAGCTGCGTCATCCTTAACTCAATCGATAACTCCCCCGGGAGCATTTTTGCGATTTCCAGCGCCGTGAGTTCACGACGAGTTTGGCCAATAAAAGCGTTTTCCTTCTTTCTTCGGACCATCCTTTAAAGGGCTAATTAAGGTCGTTCAATTAAACTTATAATAGGTCACGTGGCAGAACCGTTTTAATTTTATTGTGTTAATGTAGATATGTGCCAAATGGATAATAAAAGATATAATTTCGACTATTTACAGAATGGGTAAAGCATTTACAGAATGCTTTCTCTTATGACATCAGTGCTATTTATTAAATATACTGCTTGTAGGCACTTGATACTGTAATTGTGACATAATTAGTTGTATTGTACATAAAGACTCAACACCTTGGGCCTTGTTGTTTTCAGAGGAATATATGACTCATGTCATCCTAATGTCCCTGACCTAGATACAACACCTCTCTACACCATGAACTCAATTTAGGACACACACACACACACACACAGTTTACTTTTGTTAATGCATTTTGCCAAATAAAAGCATTTCAGCACATTGATGTTGCAACGTTTCTAATTCAGAGCACGAACGCGATGCATGACTCAGCACAAAACCTCACATCTTTTACCTTTTCCGTCTTCTTACATAAGTTACATAAGGTAGGAGTGATTGTTTCATATATACGGAACAGCAGAAAATTGCAGCAATTAGTGATTAAAATGCAGTGACTCAAGAACAAATCGCTTTACTGCATGAATGATAACAAATGGCTGTACTATATTAACAAGCTTCACTTATGCTGGGCTATAATTCAATTTATCTTCCAAAATAATGTGATTATCACCTTAGTTTGTTCGTTACAGAAACTGATCATACCTTCTGCCTGCCACATCAGTGAATCTTATTAGAATGAGAAGAACCAATTGGAATATTCCAGATCATCATCCCCATCATCTGGACATATTAAGACATGCTCAGTCATATACATCAGCCTGGCCGTTTTCTGCTTCAAGACCTCATGACTCCAAAGATATTAAAATATCATCTCTTTTTAACATTGCCAACCCAATTACTTAAAAACATAGACACACAACACATTACCTAAAAACATACACGCCACACTACTATAGATACTGTAGATACATTCTCCCCCTTAGCCTTTTTTTAACCACAATTATGCCTGTTGTCCTAAATTTGATCTGGCATGGGTTCAGATTCACCACATGAAATCACACAGATGGGCATCATCACACAATGTGTGACATGAATCTCATTACAAACGTCAGGAGAAATGTTTACTTATGTGAAAGTTATTATAATTATTTCATATTTGTGAAAACTGCCATGTGCTCTTTTGTGACTGTAGCCTATAGTGAGTGGACCGGTAATTGGTAAAATCATCCCCTTCTAAAACTGTAGGAGGATACGTTTCATACTCTGAAGTGCTCCCTAAAACTGCTCTATCATCACAAACAGCAAGACTGTGCTGGTTCCTACTGTACACACACCACCGAGACTTATTACAACCCAGCAATCCATCCAGAGTTTAAGTCATAATGGCTCCCCCTGGGTGTGTGGAGGAAAAATAAAAGTAATTACCCATTTGTTTCATGTCCACCACTTTTTAGGGTGCGAGCTGGATGGTTTATAATTGGAATTAATGGCTTAACTTGTGTTTTGCTTGCAGTGGCCATTCTTCACAGAGGCACCACAGATCCACTTGGATTTGGAACTGCAAACAGGAGATGAGAACTTATATATCCCAGAGAAGAGATCATATAACTGCATATCAGACCTGGGCTTGCCAACCACACGATGCTTGCAGACATCTTTGCAGGAGCAGATCTCCAAGTAATCACCAAGTAATCACCAAGATACCAAGCAATCTCATCAAGATATCGGTTATGGAGAATCCAATTGCTCTCAGAAAAAGAAAAAAACTACATGGTAAGAGTGTGTGTACAACTTGAATACAAATGTCACATAATGCAATAACACAATGATTCATTTGAAATCCCCAACTGAAGATCTACTTAAACCTATTCATCATAATGATATTCATCAGAATGAACTGCTGTGAAATATAACGTTAATGCACATCAGGGCAGCCCCAAATGGCTCACAAACTCATTTTGCAGGATGTTGCTCTTTGCTTCCCGAGGGGACCTCTTCAGGGCTTATGTAATTATTATTAACTGGCAATTAATTATATGCTCGCACTGAACCGAATAACCCTGTGTGTGGACTAGTTGTGTCCCTTTTAATAGGAGGTAGCCTTCTTTTGGCAACTTACAATGAGGTTGATCCTATTTTGTTATTTACATTTTTTCCCAATTTTACCTTGTTTTTCTCCCACCTACCAGGTAGCCAACCCCCCCCCAAATAATACAACAACTGCCAACTGTGAAAGGGGGGGCGGCTGTTGAGGCATGTGTTTCCTCCAAGGGGCGTGCAACACTAAGAGGATGGCGCCAACTGCCCTAGTCGGATGTCCTTGATTGGCTCGTGCTGCAGCAAATGGGGGGGGGGGGGGTGGGATAAATGGTGTCATCCTCCCAGCCTGAGAGTAGGACCAGTTGGCTTCCTTGGGCTCCTAACCATGGACGGCATCACTGGGGCTCAAAGCAGCAAGTTCACAATGATAGGACGAATGCGTTTCTATTGCACTGCTCAGAGGCCAAATGAGGTTGCTCTTATGTCTGCAGTTCTGTCTGCCTGGTTTGCACTGATAGCATCTAGCGCTTTAATGGCTTTCTAAGCTGTTCTTTTCAGTTGGGCATTAGCATTACCAAGTTATTTACTTTCCAAGGCTCTTTTCCACTGGGCCGCATTTTCCATTGCTCCGAATGTCAGAAACCGCTGGCTGTGATTTTCCATTATTCTCAACGCTAGCAAGCTAAGCGTGTAGTAACTCTCGCCCGTACAGACGCAATGAATTCTCTCCCCACAGAGCCCCTCAGCTGGGAAAACTGAATTGATTACTAAATGGGTCATTTTCATTCCCGTCTCCCACTGAAAAGTAAACATAATGCAAACTGGACAGAAGATTCGATGCTCCAAAACTTTGGACAGAAACGATTAATGTGGGAAATCAATTTCTCATGTTATGGATGCTTCTTGGTAACAGCTGGGCATTTCATAGACAATTAACAAAAGTGCTACTGTGCATACAAATGCTAGTCCTTTATGAGGTTTACATCAAGGAAATATTAGTATCATGAACTGAGGAAGTGCAGTTTTGACAGTCCTCACCCTTCTGTGTTCTTTCGAGGTTGTGCACTTGTTGCTAGACAAATCAAATTACTTTTAGACGTTAGCCAAGCGACCTAGGTACTGAGCACACGCCCACGGCTACCGAAAACAACTTACCGTTACAAGTGGCACATGCACAGAGTTGATGGGGCTGGGCGTGGCCAAGTTTAACACACTGCCCAGGATCTTCGTTTCACTGTGGGCAGAGCTCAAGCAAAATATCGCCTGCAGGACAAGGTACCAGAGCCCTCATGGGTCCAGGGCATGTTATGGCAGCTCTGCAACACTGTTCTCTGACTGCATCCCTGGGACCCCCTCAACCGCTAGAGAGGAAATATTGATTGTGCCTCTGGTGACCTTACATGTTAGCTTGATCATCACCATAGTGACATGGGAGATTTCCCAGGGGCCTCAGCAAGACCCAGCTGGCTACGCCTACCACAGCCGTGTCTAGCAAGGACAAGCATCAAATGAAATCCAAACCTCACAACTTGTGACCACAGGGAAGAACCCAGGCGGGGGGGGGGGGCGGGGGGGGGGGGGGGGGGGGGGGGGGGGGGGGGGGCGGGCGGGGGGGGGGGCGGGGGGGGGGGCGGGGGGGGGGGGGGGC
>JAOYMR010000018.1:7627395-7638132 GCA_025802075.1 Tenebrosternarchus preto | reverse complement strand
AACATACATTATACTGCAGGTGATGGACATGAGAATATAAATTATACTGCAGGTGATGGAGATGAGAACATAAATTACACTGCAGGTGATGGAGATGAGAACATACATTATACTGCAGGTGATGGAGATGAGAACATAAATTATACTGCAGGTGATGGAGATGAGAACATAAATTATACTGCAGGTGATGGAGATGAGAACATACATTATACTGCAGGTGATCAAATGATATGAGAACATACATTATACTGCATGTGATTAAATGTCCAGTCCAGTGCTACCATATATATTCCCCTGCTTTTAAAAAGAACTGAGAGAAATGTTCTCCCTACAGACTTTTGCTTACGCTAAATCAATAAGGGACTACAAGCATCATCTACAATTCATATAGAAAAAGAAAATAATGAAGTCAATAAGTTCAATCAGACTTAGGAGGAGACAAAAGATGCTACACTGGGATCATCCTGGCAGAGAACAGAAGGTCAATTCCTTGAATGATCAAGGTTGAATACCACTACCACAAAAGTCGGTTCCTTGAAGTGTCAAGTGTGAATAATTTACTCAAACGGATTGATAATTGATGAGGGCTTGTTGAAATAGGCCAGCCTAAAATAATGCCCGAACATGATCGGCACAGAGCATCAGCATTAGATACTGTTTCATCTACTGCTCAGGCTACAAAGCCCGGTGGCACCAAACAAGCATTTACCGATGAAGAACAACCAGGTATGACATTCTGAGTTTCTGCCACAGATATATACATTCATAAAGAACAGATTATAGTTAGATTAAATGTGCTTGATGGAATTAATCAGTTATAGCCGCCATTTAAGGCCTGTACGATATATCATTTGTTAATCATCATCACGATCTTGGCAGTACTGACAACCCAGAGTATCACGATATGCAAATGAGCCCTCTAACAAGTCACTACTTTCTCTGTTAACATCCTTCCAAATCTCAGACACACATTGATGTTCTAAGGACCTTCTGATGAACTGCAGCTTTACATGTGATCCAACAATCACAAATAAATCTGATCAAAATAAAGCAGGTGAATAATGTAGGTAAATGAAGCAGGTAAATAATGTAGGCCAAATTATGTTACATCATGATTCCATACCATTAGAGCTTCCCCTTTAACCACTGTTTACTCCTTACGCTAACTGCTCATTCAACGTATCTTTTCAGTACTTCATTATCGGCAGTACATAGATCATGTATGTACGTAGATCATGTATGTACGTAGATCATGTATGTACATAGATCATGTATGCTGGACAGTAATCAGTCAGTCTGGGTTCATGAGAACACTCAAAAGTACCAACCTGTGTGCTTACATGTACATTAATACTCCAGTCTTACCCTGACTAAAGACGTTACTCTGACTTTGAATTATGCCAGAAGCTTTTTTTTTTTTTTTTTTTAAGTAGGATAAACTCAAACCACATACTTCACAGCCTGACATGACATCTGGATTTCCGTCCAATATTTAAATGAGTCTGTATATGGAAAGAGCTTTACTGAACCCGGGGAACACAAAAATGAATCTGCAAATGCAACTAAGTGCAATAGTAAAAGGTGATGAGGAAACATCTACACACCAAGAGCCTTGGTTGCAGCCAAGATCACTCACGTGGAAGCCTGGTTTTGATGCAGAGAAACCAGACAACTCATTAATTAATCTCATGTAAACTGGGGGTTTTGCTCCTTTGGGGCATTTGCATAATCACTGCAGAATCTAATTGTTATCCAGTTTTTCAGGATAATGATGCATATGTAAACACACAGGTAGACACAGGTTATGCACAGGTACGTGATTTATTCCAATCAAAGTCACTTATTCCATCAAATAACTTATTTAAAGCCAATAAGATACAGTATCCAAAATAGGACTGTTTGAACATCAGACAATTCTTCCAAGTTACATGACAAAATAACTTGACTTTTCATTCACAATAGCTTTTTTTCCCCACAGTTACTAACTTCCTTCTCCTACCCCACAGAACATACCAGTATAATATAGGTGATCTCAATTAAAATAATAATTTTTATTATTGGAAAATTATTTTTTGGAAGGACACATGTGATACTTAAAGCATGCTCACCTGCCAGTAGAAGATACAGTGGCTATAGCATACAGGAAGGAGGGCGTAGTATCAACATTCTAGCACATCAGTCATTCGGCATGGCTGAGTCGTTACAGGATGACGTCTTCAGCGTGGCTGACTCAAGGTTAAAGAGGTCGAATTACAAGGCTGTACAACATCGTGCAAGTGAAGCGAAGCATACAAGCAAAATCCCCAAAACTGGCACCTTAGTGGAGTATTGCGAAGCTGACTGTCTGTTACAGAGATACGCATAACCTGTGTAACATTTGCAAGATAAAGTGAAATAAGGCCCATTATATTCGGTTACACATTGTTCCCATCACTTCATAACTCACAAGTGACAGCTGGAGGAAGAACTACATGAAAGAGAGGAAACAGCTCATCAGTAAATAACTGCAAATACCAAGCGATCTGGTTTAAATACATGAAAAATTATTACGTTTGCTCTAAATATCAGCCAAAAATCCAATGTCTCCTTTATCAGGCATGGCATTTTTAAATCATTACTTGCCATACAAAAATTGTATCTGTGGTGCTGTGCATTTCCCATTGAAATGCCTCCTCTCTATTGAGACCTCAATCATTTATATGATGTTCATTTATATTCATATTTACATATTATCATTTACATTCTATTCCGAGCTCTGAATTATGCAGTGGTTTCTAAACACATTAACACAGTCATGAGAGGATATTGGCATAAAACTACAACCTAACAATCTAAACTACAAACTACCAATAATCTAAATTACAAACTACCAATTGCATTAATCATATTCCTTGATCATTGGAAATGCATGAAAACTGTGTTCATGACTCTTTACCCTCATTTGAAGAGTCATCATGAATAAGAAAATTGTAACAGCAGGGAATCACCAGTGGAGAATAGAGCAGGCCTCCACACGGTAGTACTGAGAGAGAAGAAGCAACAAGAATTAACCTGAGGTTTTACTACAGTTCCCAGAGTTCCCAGTGTGTTAGCCTCAGCTGTATATTTTGTCAAAGCACCCCATGATAGTCGCAGTACAAGTGAACAACCGCAGCTTTCAGGACTCTAAAGAATTGGTATCGTCAGAGCGCCATCACAGCCATACACAATGCGATTTGTAATGTGTGACAAGTGCTTATATTGATGCTTATTTGAGTCAGATCACCATTCCAAGTGTCCGTTCTGTCCATCTGTGCTGAACTTGGCTAAACACACCGAAAACATGAACAAAAACGGTTCTCTTTTACAACTTGCCAGCAGTCATCAGAGCTTAACATAACAGCCTCCCTTATTAACAGTTTTTTACTCTACAGCTGTATGTGTGGAATTCTTAGGGAGATTATGTGGTCCTAGCAACAGTGCCTGGTGAGATCTACAATAAAGCACACACATTCAGTTGAGTCAACACACCTCACTACTTAAACAGTGACACAGTTTTAATTGTTTTGCCTCTGCACACCAGCACACCAGATTTCAAATGAAACAAATGAGCAGAGAATTAAAGTGCAGACTGTCAGCTTTAATTAGTAGGTACATAAGTTCACACTGGGTAAACGGTGTATGAATTAGAGTCCTTTTCATGCAGAGTTCCCATTTAAGGAGTCCAAAAGTAATTGGACTATTGGCTGCTTTCTTAACTGTGTAACATCTCTGTCAGTTGACTGCACAAGAGTCCTAGAGCTTGTGTCTTGGTTTCATGCCTGTTGTTGTTGTTTCTAAACACTAAAAGATGTGTTAATGTCAGTAAAGCAAATC
This sequence comes from Tenebrosternarchus preto, assembly GCA_025802075.1. Taxonomy (NCBI): domain Eukaryota; kingdom Metazoa; phylum Chordata; class Actinopteri; order Gymnotiformes; family Apteronotidae; genus Tenebrosternarchus; species Tenebrosternarchus preto. Next base: position 7,634,277 of record JAOYMR010000018.1, on the reverse strand, counting down.
AGAATGAAACTGGAATAAAAATAAATAAATAAATCAGTCACATACATGACCAACTCACTGAGGGTGTCAAAATCAACTACTTAGTGCACTGTTAAACAAAAGAACACTATTAAGTTTAGGAATAGCAAACAACCTGGAACCTAGAACACCGTAGACCACAGTAGTGGCTAAATGGAAAAATAATTTCAATAATAATGAGAGAGAGAGAGAGAGAGAGAGAGAAAAAAACACTTCTTCACAGTTGAATTTAGAACAGTATTCAAATCTAGAACACTCTGCAGATCTAGAACACTCTCTAGGGTGTAGGCATAGATATATCAAAGAGAAGACCATGCCAGCCTAACCACAGATGTTTCATCACAAGATGTAAACCGCTGCTAAGAGTCCAAGTTACATTTTGCTAAAAAAAAAAAAAATCACATTAAAAATCCAGAAAGGCTCTAGAACAAAGATGAGACAAATACATTAAGCTCCATCAATGCTATGGAAAAGGTGGAGTGTGGAGAAAAAAAGTACTGCTCTTCTTTCAAAGCATATCATCTCTGAAGCTCATCTCTCAAATATGGTGGAGGTAGTAACATGGCTTGTGTCTGAATGGCCAGTGGTCCTTCTTGGTTTTAGCTGATTATGTGTCTGCCAGCGGCAAAAGCACATAAGGAGTTAAAGTAATAAAGCATCTTAAGTCCTGAGATTCCACAATACCTTGAAACTGGATAGTGATTTACCCTTCTGCAGAAAAATGGGCCCCAAGCACACTGCTAAAGCAACCATGGAGTTTTACCATGGCCAAAAGTGTAATTTTCCAACCTGTGTACAACTAAGCATTCTTTTATTTTACTAACGCTAGGGACACAAGACAAAAAGTTCTCATAACAAGCAGGAACTGAAAACAGCTGCATTACAGCCAGCAGAGCTAAGCAGCAAAAACAGTAAAAAATCGGTTTATGTGTATGGAATGATTTCAAATCATTAATAGCTTCTCTTCATGTGTATGGAAAGATTTCTGATCACTAATATCATCTGTTCACGTGTACGGAATGATTTCAGATCATTAATAGCAACCAATCATTAAACGCGACAAAAGCATAAGATTATGTTATTTTGTTCTATTATTTTAGGTCTCCTGAAATTAGTGGGGTAGGTTGGTATAATCTACTCTGACTCCTTTAACCTTAAATCACATATATACTTTAAAGCATGTTAACTTCAAAGTGGTTGCTTCGTTTAAAATTCAAAATTCTAAATTGTAGTGTAGTAGAACCAAAACAATGAAAAAATTGTCATTATCCAACATACTACTAATGCGGATGGTAAGAAGGCAAACTTACTAGGGCCGGGACTATTCTCATTATATATGCTTCATGGGCAGTATCATGAGGAAGTATAATGTTCACTCTCATTATGAGGCCAACTGACTTTTGCGATCTTAGGCGTCTAAGGAGTGCCTGGACGAAAATCAAACTCTGGTTGGCAAAAAACTTTCTCCAGTTACATGGAAATGAATTGTCCATTGACAAAAACCTCTGCGTGGTCTTTGACCTCATATTTGACATAGAAATCCTGTTGTTAAACGTAGCTTTTACTATCTTTAAACAAACCCGAAAATAAAGTTAAATTCTTTGGATTTGGTGGTTCTGAAATTCTGGGGTGACTAATGACCTCAACTACACTAATGACCTCAACTACACTAATGACCTCAACTACACTAATGACTTCAACTACTCAAATGACCTGAAAATAGACATCAGTAAGACCTTCCTGTGGCTCGTTTACTGTTGGTACAGAATGCAGTGACAAGGTTGCTCACAGACACAAAGAAAAAGGATCATATCACTCCAATTTTAGCCACCTCTATTGGCTGCCTGTTCATTACAAGGTTCAGTTTAAGGCTCTTTTATTTGTCTTTAAGGCCCTTAATGGAGCTGCACCTTCTTCCATTACAGAATTACTCCAACACAACTCTTCATTAAGATCCCTGAGATCTTCTAGTCAGCCTTTCTTGGCCTTTCCACCATCTTGGCTGAATCTCATTGGAGGCGGAGCTTTAGCAGTTGCCCCACTGAGGCGATGGAACAGTCTGCTGTTAGATATTTGCCCTGCCCATTTTGTCTCCACCTTTAAAACGCCACTATTTCATTTTAAAAACCTTTTTTTCCAGTTGAACTTGTTGGTAGATCTGTTTGTTATATTTTCTATAGTTTATGGATCAGCTGGTTAAAGCAATATGGTTTTAAATGTGCTTAATAAAAAAGAAAGAAACTTTCTTACAGGCCAACAGAGAAAGCCTTCACAGCACTAGGAGTGTCATGTTTATTTATTTTCAAGTTAAGGACACAAAACCTTTGAAGTCAGTAGCCTAGCAGGAGAAATTTGAGTCACAAAAGAGTCATCTATTTAACAATGGCATCTAGGTAAATCATATTCATTAAGGAAAGCCGATGAAGTGTGTAGGCCAGATGGGAGCCAGTAAGTCATGATCAACTAACTAGCAAGTCAAGTTCAGGTAATTAAACGAGGCCAGTGAATAGTATTCAGCTAAACCATCAAAGTATCCCATGACCAACAATGAACCTTAGCCTTAAACCAGACGGTAAAAAAACATCTTCCAACCAGCATATTCACACAAGACTGTGATCACTAATGTACAGAACATGGACATTGCAAACCAATTCAAATATGTAATTCCTAAACATGAGATATATACACATATTTTAATGCCTCATGCCCCTTTGTCTCTTGTCCTTTATTACTTTGGGGTGATCACACTTATATCTTGTGTTTGGTTTTAAGACCACAACTGACAGTGCACAGTAAAAGTGAAAAAAAATACACTCCGTTAGACACTAAGTAACTGTCCACTGCACAGAGCTGAGGAAGCTAGGTGTTGAGTTGCAGAAAATAGTTTTACAAATGTGCGATAGGGATAATGTTGCCAAATAGAAAGTTAATATCCCCCAACAAGCATGATGCAAACAAATGTCTGAACCTGGTCAGTACATCTATATTTAATATGGACATTCCAAGCAGAGATTTCCACTTACATCAGAATGTTCATATTTCATTGTAACAAAAGTGAAACAATATTATGACATTTTCACTGAGATGTTAATACTTTTGGGAACAGTTGGGTGGTAATCACAACATGTACGTAATAATGCTATTAAGTAATGCTAAATGTGTGTGTGTGTGTGTGTGGCCAGGTGGGGGGGTCATACACCTACTTGGCAACATACGACACCTGGATCTAGAACAAAAGTACAGAAGGGATGAACAAAATGATAACCTATTATGATTTACAATCCATCACTTAGATGGATGAAGAAAGTCTTTAGTTTTTTGTAACCCATTCTTTACGCTTCAAATCCCACCCAATAACTAAAATAAAGTCTTTCACAAATTTTGGCTTTTTCACTTGAATAAACCATGCAACGAAATAATAAGTCAGGTTACACAAAGACATGTGGGATAAATATTAAATTTCATATCTCAAAGGGAAGAATAAATGCTAAATCAAAGGGAGAATTAAATGTTCTGTTTGAACATGTACTGTTGAAAAACTAAACAACCTGTAACAGATCATACATATTTGCAGCAACAGTAACAGTTGTTTTTGTAACAGTTAATACATATTTGCCTCACCAAGTTATTCTCAGCAGGTGAGAACTTTCAATTCCTCCAAAAGTTCTCAGCAAAAACAGCTAATGCATTATCAATCTGGATCACACAGCAGATACAACCCCAGGCTTTTCAGTTGTGTTTCAAGTGATTTTTGTTGCTAGAGTGTTGCTTTTTTTAACCATGCGCCAAGGATGAGGATCATACTGCACTGAAAGTCCCAACAATTTCTATAATTCAGCATCAGACGGACAAAGTAAGATATGAAGAAACCAATGCCCAAGTTGTGACTGAAGGTAAATGCTGAAGATAAATGGCAAAGTGGCAGGACAAAGACATCAGAGCCCTGGCTGCAAGAAATTGGTAGCCAGTGTTGTACTTCAAAGCTTCTGTTCTGTTCTGTCTTGCTCTGAATTCTTGGCACACTCTGCACTAAAGCATCTTGCTTCATTTTTCTGTTACGGTTATTTACCACTGCTCACTTATGATGATTGTCTGTAATACTAAGCCAATGATTTGGCAGCAGAGCTATTAGTGGCAGCAGATGTGACATTTGAAAAAGCGTTTTGGAGCATCATGCCAGTGCACAAGGGGAACAGGCGTGCACTACTGTAGCTCCACTGCATGAAGTATTACACTTTATCCCCCTTTTACAAATGCTTCTTTTTAATGCTTCATTTAACACTTGATTAGTTAAGAAGGTGTCAGAAACGCTTCAGGCTGAAACACTATGAGCATCTGATAACACATTTCTATTCAGTCTATATTGTGTAAGTGGACTGCATCTAGGTTATAAATGAACAGATCTTTACATCCAGTAAACAAGAATAACTGAAACTTTGCTCAGAAAGTCTGATGCCACAGGAGTAAATTCCCCTTAGGTACTTTAAAACCTAAATTCAATCAACACCGCAAACCTGTAATACTTGTAATACTAATGCAGCACACGTTAACACTCTTCATATAGCATCAAGTGACACATCGAAACATTACATGTTTTTCCAAGACATATTTTCCACATTAGTGATACAGCAAATATGATTTCAGTTGGTTCTGAGACTTACCAACCATATTAAACGATTACATCGCGCTTCTGCAGTCGTCTAAACGAATGACACTATGGTAATTTAGTTTTTTAAAAAGAGGTTTGTAGGAAGTCTACTCTTCACAAGCCATTTCTCTCAGAACAATATAAAAATATTTTTTAAAAAGCAAACAGAGAACTTAGGCCTTTCTTCAGTTAACGGCGTAAAAGCATGTCTGTTGCCCCGGACTTCATCGCATGACATCAAACATCTATGCCATCGAAGCACAAGAATCGTAAATGAAATACAGTCTTGGTAACATTTGCAACTGACTGCAAACAAATTAACATTAAAGTTTGCGTTCACATTTTGGCTGCCCGAACCCGATACAATGGTCCATCAGAAATGCCACATTCTGATATTGCACAAAAATGTTGCACAAATAAGGAGAAAACAGCTCATCGTTTCATTAAATACATTCGTGTAATATCGAGACTCACCACTGCGGCTATCGGCATGCAAAAATACACACAGCACATTCAGTCAGCGGCAGAGGCAGAAAGACTGAATGTCACGGTACCCTCTATATCAACCAGCTTAATTCGGTGTCGACATCTATCAAGGTTCAGATAAATTAATGTTCCTGGGCCCAGGATACAAACGGGTTTGCTGGCATGGACTTGTTTCATTCCCTTACCTGTGTTCGGCGAGCTCGGAAATGCATGAAGACGATGTTTGCACACATCTGCTCTCGAGACTTGATGCTCAAGCATTTCCCATTCCCACCTATGACGACTCGTTCACCAAAAATAACCTAGCGCTCGTCGCGTGAAGTTGAGTACAACGGGTAGCATTGAATAAAATCGGTTACGCGATTCTCTCACATTGTCTAATTCGAAATCACAAAGTTATTCCACAGAGGTAGGAGAAATATTCATGATTTGCAAGAGATTGTGGATTCTATTTTTTGCCCGACAATTTGCAAAGTCAGCTTACAGAATGAGAACTGTTTTATTTAGTAACCAACATGAGAACTGGGGGTCAGCTATTGATACCGATGCGAGTTTCGGGGGGGGGGTAATTTTCAGTGCAATTATTAATGACATTTCAAAATTTAGCTTTCATTTTGTGTGATGTATTTAACGTTTTTCCTTTTCACTTACTGGGGTTTATTTTTATGCTTTTGTCGCAGTACATGCTGAGTGTCCTCTAGCCTAACTGTAGCCATCACCTTGTGTTCGTACAGCCCTCGACAGCTTACAACGAAATGAAGATAACATGTTCTCGAAAAATGCATGAAACTATCAAGTGACAGAGCCTTGCAAATCGCTGCAATTTTTGCCAAGATGTTGCTTACCTATTTTATCCTTTTTCTGTTTGCGTTTTTGTGTTCCAGCGTGAGGCATTCAGTTGTAAGATCCTAACAAAGTGCATAGGGGCCTGAATACTAGATTTAAGTGACTGAGATTTTTCCATTACGTACCTTATATGCAAGCCTCGGGAGGGGGAACACCGAAAAGGAAGCTATAACACACGGAGGTTTTCAGAGTGCACTCTGTGTGCTGTGTTGTAAAAATGCATCGCATGCACTATCAGAAACATTATTTGTGGAGGTCCACAAAACTGCAAGATTTTAGATTTATTTAAACCCCTAAAGAGAAGTACAAGAGCAGGCATTTGTATCCAGTTTATTAGTCACAGTCTAGGGTTTTCAGTTGATCTGACAAGAATATTGCCCTGTGGAGATGCCTACTTTACCTGTAATTTTTTTTTTTTTTTAGAGGAACATAAGTGCATAAATGAATTAGCCCTTCCTCACTGTTAAGGCCGTTCGAGCGTAAGAACTAGAGAACGTTTCACCTCGCGCAAATTGGTTCGACTGTGCACGTGCTCAAGAGGTAAAGTTGACTACTTCTCGTCGTGGTTGTTAGCGCGGCGTCCGTTCTCGCAGCGTGCCTAACACTAGCTCGCGCAGCACCTGAACGCTCCGCCCTTTCCAACCGCCACAGTCCCTAATGGCCTCTCTACTGTTGCCTAAAGCTAAAGAACAGATGCGTAAACAATAATACGGTAGAGGTTGCTGTGGATGCTGCACACATCATGTGAGTCCAACAAAGTGCTCTTGGCCTCATGATCAAATCGTATCCTACACCAGCAAATGCACATCATCAGCCATTCAGAGCTAATCAGCAGCTTGAGCCACCAGGATCAGCAGGCAAGCTGAGAGAGTGTGTGTGCCGGT
>JAOYMR010000018.1:7614436-7627270 GCA_025802075.1 Tenebrosternarchus preto | reverse complement strand
ATAGAGAGAGAGAGAGAGAGAGAGAGAGAGAGAGAGAGTGTGTAGATAGATAGATAGATATAGATATAGATAGATATACATATATACATGCATACATTTTATATATATATAGTGTGTGTGTAGATAGATAGATAGATAGATAGATAGATAGATAGATAGATAGATAGATATAGCTGCCTTTGGAGCACACTGTCATGGCATGGTGTGGCCTTGTTTTCACTGCTCACCCATGATTCAGTTTGAAGAATGAGAATGAATGAATACACACACACTCACAGTACTGAGCAAAGGTTTTAGGCAGGTGTGGAAATTTAAAAATAGAAGCATTAATAGTTAACAAAATGTGATGAAAACGGTATTCTAAATCAATTCAGTGTTTGGTGCACCTACTCTCTGCCTTCAAAACAGGGTTACCCTAACCCTGCTTGTAGAAATGATAGAAAGCTGATAGAAATGCCACAGTAACTCAAACAACCACTCATTATAACAATAACTCAAATAACCACTCAAACAACCACTTGTTATATCAGTAACTCAAATAACCTCTCGTCACAACTGAGGTATGCAGAAGAGAATCTTTGAATGCATAACACATTGATCTTTCAAGCAGATGGTCTACAGCAGCAAAAGACCACACTGGTGATAGTCCTATCATCCAAGAACAGGCAGCGGAGGCTACCGTACATTGGTGAGCCTGTGTGTACCGGACAACTGAAGATTGGAAAATGTTGTCTGGTCTAATGAGTCACAATTTCTGCTGTGACATTCAGATCACAGGTTCAGAATTACAGCATGGATCCATGATGGTACACATTATACAGCAGGATAATGTGACTTGTAACAAAGCTAAGATCATTTCAAACTGGTTTCTTGAACATGACTAGTTCATTGAAGTAAAATTGCCTCCACATTCAAAAGATCTCAATCCAACAACACCTTTAGGATGTGGTGGAGCAAGAGATTGGCATCTTGTATGTGCAGCTGACAAATCTGCAGCAACTGAATGATGCTGTGATGTTATTATGGAGCACGATCTCTGAGGAATGTTTCCAGCATCTTGCTGAATCTATGCAATGAAGAATTAAGGCAGCTCTGAAAGGAGATGGTGGTCCAACCCAGTACTCTCAAAACATACCTAATAAAATGTGGATTTTTTTTGTCCAGCACATCCCACGGATGCTCAGTATTGGGAATCTGAAGACCAATTCAACACTTTGCACTCTGTCAGGCATCTCAACCCTTTCTTTAACCATTTTTTGCAGTGTGGGATGGCACATTATCCGACACAAAGAGGCCGCTGCCGTTACAGAATACTGTTACCATGAAGGATTGTATTTCGTCTGCAACCATATTTAGGTAGGTGCTACATGTCAAATTAACATCCACATAAATGCATGGACCAAAGGTTTCTAAGCAGAACAATGCCATGAGCATCACATGGCCTCCGCCTGCTTGCTGTCTTCCACAAAATTGTCTATATTTGCACAGATTGTGCATCTTGGTGCCACATCTCCCCCATGTAAATGACACACACAGGCATCATGATGTTAAAGAAATATCATCAAACCAGTCCACCTTCTTCCATTGCTCTACTGGTCTATTTCTGATGTTCAGGTGCTCAATGTAGGTACTTTGGACAGGGGTCTGCACTGTTCACTGGTTGTCCGATCTTGTGTACCTTAACCCTGTCATCAGTTCACTGGTTATCCTGTCTTGGGTTCATTAACCCCATCACCAGTTCACTGGTTATCCTATCTTGGACCACCTTTGGTGGGCACTAACTGCTTGCACATCGGGACACCTCACAAGACCTGTTGTTTAGGAAATGCAGTTGCTATCACAATCTGGTCCTTGTCAAAGTCATTCAAAAGTTTTTTGCCCATTTATCTAATTACAGTGCAGGGGTGTATCACACCAGACAAGACTCAAGGTGTAGACTGTACAAAGGAGCCCAATCTATCACCTAGTAGCAGTGTTCAAGATTCAAACAGGGTCAGTATACACACAACAAGTGGATCATATGTAGGAACACATGCAAGGCAAAAGAGCTAGCACTCAAATGGGAGAAACAGAGAGTTGTGGAGACCAGCAAGGCTAAGATTTTATGGAGCCTCCAGATCTAGACAGACAAGGAGGTAACGGTGAACCAGCCAGACGTACTAATGGTAAATAAGATGCAAAAAAACTGAAATTGTAATAGATGCATCAGTCCCGAGTGATTCGAAACATCCAAAAAGGGATGTATTGGAAGAAAAACAGACTTAAAGAGTAGATAGAGAGAATATAGAAGGTTAATTCCAAGGTTGTCCCAGTGGTGATCTCAGTATAGAGTTATGTTAAGAATACAGGCCTAGGAATGGTGCAAATACTTGATAGAATTGTGAGGGAAAAGGTACAACCAAACAACAGAATGGCAGGACATAAACTGCAGTGTATGGTAGTAAAGCTGTAGACATATTAAAAACTGCGGTGTTAAGAAACAGGACATTTCAGACAGAGATCCTTCATCAGCTGAGCCAGCAAAGTACTTCTGGTCCAAACCTCTTAGAACTTCAGAAGTATTTCGCTTGCTCAGCTGAAGAAGGACCTCTGTCTAAAACATCTTGATTTTTGGGAAACCTTGTGTACATCAGTAGAATTTTTACTACCACTATCTCTCTGTCCACATACACATTAATCTGTCTATTTATAGATATGGAGTTATACGGTTTCTATAACACGATAGACTGAAACACCTAGACAGGAGCTTGTCTGAAGTGCTGTTTTGTGCTTTAGGTCAGCAATCAAATCTTTATAGTCTGCTGGCTCCACTTTGAAAATTTAATGAGTATCAAAATGGTTTTCTATCAAGTTGCAGTGATGAATAAAATTAACAAAGTAAAGATGTCTGAAGAACCACAAGTAGGTGTGAAGGTTAGAGCAGGATATTGCTACTTATTCCAACCTAGTAAAACTGTTTTATCACCTGCTGCATTGTGCTATTTTTTGCAATATGTTCTTGATTGTATCATTCTGCCGGCTCACCGGCTATAGCAAGATTGTGACCATCTTTGTGCACCGATGTTTCTGATCACTATTGGCCTCAATCTGTGTTAGTCGTGGACAAGTGGAATTTGAGCAAGAGGTTTCAGGTTCTTCTACGTAGAGACCATTAAATAATTAATACATTACCTGGTAGTCATTTTCTAAAAAGGGACTTGGCAGGCATACTTGACAGATTAGTTGTCTGGCTCCTCAGGTAGTTATGTAATACACATAGTGAATTTGTGATGGTTATCTCCTCTACTGGATAAGGTGCTATGAACTGCCTAAATACAATTTAAGTGGGACACCAAAAGCTATTAACACTTTGAACCCCTTGGCAGCCATATTATGATAACGCACATACCTCAATGATCTGTTTAGTAGGCCTACTAATAAGTACAAGGTACTTAAGTCTCATCAAGACCCAAAGTTCTGAGTTCTGTTATGAGTTCATCTAAATCCTCTGTAAGAACAAACAGTTGCTATTGTGATTGGCAATTCAAACAAGTCACTTATTACATGTATGCTTTGAACTGTAGTAAAATTAAGATCTAGACTAGATGGAATGCCTTTATATACCTTTACATATGTGTACAGTACAATGAAATGTTTTCTTCACATATTCCTGCTTCTTTGTGATCTGGGGTCAGAGCACAGGTTCAGCCATTGTACGGTGCCATTGGAGCCAAAAGGGTTAAGGGCCTCACTCAAGGGCCCAACTGTGGCTGGAGCCGAGAGGGTTAAGGGCCTTGCTCAAGAGCCCAACGGTGGCTGCCTGGATGATGAAGGGTAACAACTGAGTCTTGGGTTTACAGTAGAGTTTACAGGTCTTGGATATTCTAGTCCAGTTTTGCTTCAAATTATTTTCCACAAAGATACGTCGACATGAATATATGAGTGGGAAGATTTTTGCTGCACAGGGTTGTTTTATTTGAGCAGCACAAGATTTGCCAACTGAAATTAATTAATTAACAATTCAAACTGCAATGTTTAACACTCCCAGACATGGTGTGCAGATCTTTGTATGCGTAATTTTGCAACACTATTTCACATTTCAACACATTTCGCATGTTCTGACCAACGTGTCCCGCTGCACAGAAGGCATGTAGAACAGACTGACAATGAGATCAAAGAAAAGGATCAGCAAGAGCAAACTTGTCCAGTTCCTAATCCCCATCTTCCCAGTGTTCTCAATAACAGCTTAATTACTTCTGAAGCCTAAATAGTTGACATGGGCGAAGTGAGAACTTGAAGAGTGTGTGTGTGTGTTGGCAGCAGATGGCTCACTGGCTGCACTCTGCCCTGCTCCAGAGGGAGTGTGTGGAGAGCGAGCAGATGGCTCAAGGTGTGTTTAGCATTCACTCGGCAGAGCACAGCAACAGGGACAGCAAAAGACCAAGTCATCGTTGCTCGGCGAGGATCCCACGGTGCAGTGAGGGCCGGCGTCCATGTGCACCTTCATGTGCTCCATGTGCACCTTCATGCGACCTGCAGTGCCCTGTGAGGTGATGGGTAGAGTCGCAGAATGGTAGTTACACAGGAACAGGAACGATGCTTTCAAGCTTTGTTTTAAGTGTGTAGTTTCGTTTCTTAGTTGTTTTTATATTACACACAAAAAAGGAGGGTTAGGGAAGTCCTGCTCAGACGAGAATGTTTTCTTTAGGTCTTTCTGGTGGCTCTGTAACAGTGCCCCCAGCTGTAGAACAGGCGAATGACACCATTACTGTGATACTTTCATGGTCACAGGCAATCATAAGTACTGTTCCCATACATCTGAGATTAAAGGACACTGCCAAGGCTACTAATAAATCAGCAACTGCTTACCACCAGATTACAAAATGAGGTAGTTTACTGTGTTCATCATCATCTCACTGAATGGAGAGATGCTCTCAAGCAGATTAAGGCTAAAATGCACTAGAATAGTTTTTGTTAGTTTCAGAGTGAAGTGCCAGTGAACTGATTGAATACTATACTTATTAACAATGTTTGTGCAGATGGCACACTTGATCACTATACTTTCCATCCCTAAAGTTATTTATTTTTTTTGTAGGCCACTAAACCGTCAAAATAGTACCGATGTTCCTTATGTTGGCCTTCTTTCCACTACATGAAACAGAATAACCCAACCACTAATGAAGTAAATTTAGAAATACAATATGTGATAGAAAAGCATCTACTATGGTTACTAAAATGATCATCAATAATTAACCTGCATATTAACAGCCCCTGATTTCCCATGTTACCACTTTAAAACTAGTAGACACAACTGAACATTACCGATCTTTTGATCTTATTCTTTTTATTGATCTTGATTCAATAAGTATTTTGCAGAAAGAACAAGCAGTTCATAATGCATTTATTACATATCATAACTTTCATTTACTTGACAAAAAGCCCTTAATATCCAAGGTATGGAGATTGAGATGTTGACAATTTAATTTTAGGCATGAATCATGTTCCATAGTAGAGTGAAGTAGATGCCTTAGTCTGGTGTCACTTCAAAAAAGGAGCACTTCTGTTCTCAAAAAACATCTATGCTTCTGCAGTTGTAGGCAAAACTCGTACATACAACGTCTTTGTGTTCAGCGTCTTCAAAGAGGTCTTGGTGATTTCTGAAATAAACCAAAAAACATTTGTCAGGCATCACAGCGTGGAGACACTAGAGATGTTGAATCCAAAACTAACAGCCTATTGTGCCTTGTTGGTGACCCATCCCTTGGTGATGAAAGAAAATCACACTGAAGTTTGTCTTCACCTAAAAGGGACAGTTTAAAATGTGGCTGTTTAAACTCCACTTCAGCTTATCAGAAGTCAAATGAACAAATGGTAAAGAAATGACTCCATTTAGCAAAATTAGTGAAATTCCACAGAAGCATCTAACTTCTCTGAAAAGAATTACATCTTCAAACAATTTAGGGGGTTAATAACCAGTACAACATTTTCATTATTTTAAAACATTCATTTCCATGATACATACAGTATACTACCTTGCTATTGGTATAACCAGCTGCAATATCTTTAAATATTTGTGCCCAACAGACAAACATAATGACCCAAATAATGTATAGATGTATATGCACGCATGCATTTGAATGTAACTATGGTGCAGCTGTTCCAGGAAACATCCATTCACAATGCTAAGGTGAGCAGCATTACCGTCAAACCCGAGTAAAAAATTCAAAGTCTTTTTAAGAGCCTATCACAGAAGTCCAGGACCAGAGAGAGAGAGAGAGAGACAGACAGAGAGAGAGCATATACAGTGCAGCCCAAGTTAAAAATAAGATTGAAGATGAAACGTCTGCCATCTTGGAGAGGTCGGAGATGAACGAGGGACCATATTCATCTCTACATCAGACAAGTCTGACGGCGCGATAGGAAAAGCTGCAAGATTATGAACCATTTACTCTGAGAAAGCAAAAAAAAGAAAAAATAATTAATACACGTTTATCCATTATACGGCTATGGACTACAAGTCTTTTTCCAGAGTCTTCAAAGCCTGCAGCTCTGAGCACTGTTTCTCTCAGTATTGTTCCCCCACTGCAAACTGGCATTTCTTTCAAAACTGTCTAACGCAATAGATCTCCCATGGAAAATAAAGCAGAAGAAAAAGTTTTGAACTTCAAATACATTGTACAAAAAACCTCTACCAAAACAATTAAAACTCCAGAATTAGCTAGTCAGAACGTCCTTCAAACAACAAGCAGCAGAACAAGAATCCTACATAAGAGGAAGTCAGCAGAATGCAATTTTGCTACTCATAAGATAAACAGCTCTGAGACCCGTATTAGGCTTTGCCCAAGTAATTAGGACACATTTTAAAGCTCATCACACATAGAAGAACCCTGGGGACATTCTGCAGTGCTGGAGATTATGGTGAAGATCCCTTTCAATATTGGTAAATTACAAGCTATTAGACATGCACCAACCAAACTGGTGCTCATGCATCCTGATCAGCTTCAGTGCAAACGCTGATCCCAGTAAGGTCAGTCGCAATTTTCGTCCGTCTTGATTTATTTGGCTTCATCGCAACAATGCAGCTGAAGTACAAGAGCTCTTACAGAATCTCGAACGGTATACTCCGAGCTGCCTGCACCCGATACCCAATACAGGCCCCATAAGACTTATTGTGAAAACCTCTACATATGAAAGTACCCCTGGGCCAAGGGCAGACGGCTCCCCGTCTATTTTGTACTTTCTTGAGAACAAAATAACAGTCAATGGAAACCATCATTAAATCACTGAGGTCTCGATTTAAAAAAACCAAAACACGTGAACATCACGGCAATTCAACATGACACAGGAGTGTGTATAGCCCCCATGTGACTGTACACTCTCTCATTAATATCTGTGCATAGCCCTGACAAAACTGCGATCGGGGTACTCCGATATCTCCTCAGATGGGACATCAAGTCTTCAGTGAGCTCCTGGGTAGTGTCGCACTACTTGGTATGCTAACAGCATCAATGGCCTTAGTTATCCAGGTACTGCCGACACACTGGCCACAAGAGACCAGGCACTGCCCTGCACCAAACAGTCTGTCTGGAGGGGTAAGGCGAGAGCAACAGTCTGGAGGGGTAAGGCGAGAGCAACAGTCTGGAGGGGTAAGGCGAGAGTAACAGTATGGAGGGGTGAGGAGTGAGTAACAGTGTGCAGAACCACCCCCTTTTGGCTGTTGTCTCTCCAGTGTATCTTTTGTCACTTTCATTTGTACCAAAGCAGGTGAAATTGACTGATAATCGCTTAAGCTTCAGAATGATTCACCTGAAGTGTAACTGATTGATGATTAAAATGTTCCCTTAATGTTTGTGAGCAGTGCAACTCTGATAAATGGTTTAGTCCCAGAACTCCTCCATTTCTGACAAGCCAAAACAAAGACAGGTCACAGGTCAGACTGACATTACACCATGACCTTTAATTATCACCATGCAATACTAATTCATATTTATTTAATATCTTAAATGTCATCACTTTGCAGTTGTATCAATATCCTTTTATAATAATTGGACACTGTACAGTGGCTGTACTTCAGAATGGTGCTGTCAGCGATTCATTTTCCATACAATATCTTAAATCTAGTGCAAATATCCAACATTTCTCAGTAATTTTATTTCCAACTGTTTTTTTTAACCCTATTTAAGTAATTTAAGCAAAATATTGTGCTGAGAATAAGTAAAATAAGGTAATTGGCAAATGGTTTTAAAAAAAAACAAGATGCTTAAAATGAAAAATATTCAAAAAAAATATATATTTTTTATTATTAAGTAAAAGCTTAATCTTACAGCAATATCAAAACAA
Organism: Tenebrosternarchus preto; assembly: GCA_025802075.1. Classification (NCBI taxonomy): domain Eukaryota; kingdom Metazoa; phylum Chordata; class Actinopteri; order Gymnotiformes; family Apteronotidae; genus Tenebrosternarchus; species Tenebrosternarchus preto. The sequence goes on along the minus strand of JAOYMR010000018.1, from coordinate 7,618,951 downwards.
GAAATATATACTTAAACTAAATTTAAGGTGTTTGTACTTGGATATCATTAATACTTAATGCCAAGATATAATTTTTTGCAGTTGAGTATACATTTGTTTAAAGCAACCCATAACTTTGCACTCTCGCATATTCAAATACAGCAATAACTTGGAGCACAAGACCAAACTTCACAAGAGCTGAAGCTACTGGAGTAGTACTGACGTTGCACTGTGCCCTCCATGCTTTGAATGAGACCAGTGTGGAAGCAGAGGGAGGGTAGATGTGAAATTCACAGTTCCTCCGTCCATGTCCACTTAACCATGGAGGGGTTAGTCCCTTCCCACTTAACCATGGAGGGGTTAGATCCCTGCTCAGAACATACTGATCTTTACATTCACTCTGGCTAAGCCCGTCCAATACATAAGCAACATGTAATTCAACAACAGCCTCTCAATGCTGAAGGACCAAACTCTCAAATTACAGGATATATAGTTTGCATTCGTTTAACTGGAGCTTTTAAAAACGTGGCAGTCCGACTTGGAAACGTGATCAGAACATAAAATGGTAGTCATTCTTAAAACGGGACAGTAACAGATTAACATGGGAGCAACAGTAGGGAATAGGCTGTGATCATTTATTTAACCTGATCGTGCGACGGCTCAGACGAGACTCGGCATACCTTCTGTGAGATCCTCATCCATATAGACCTTAAGTCTCCTTCCCCTGAGGCCAAACACTTTAGCAATCTCAATTAGCAGCCCATGGTACTGGAGCCCATTCTGACCAGTTGGATTAGCAAGCAACAGAGTGCCCACATCTCCACTTTGGCACTCTGTAAGAGGGCACATCAAATTGTTAAACAATGAAAAAGCCCACATCTGATCCAAACCTACTAAAATGATCACCTTCCATGTAAGTTGCCCCCCCCCCCCTTTCAATTACCTGCAGGACTTGCATTGACGAGTTTCAGGTTGATGTAAGGACACACAGGAGAGTCTGAAGCGGTATTTTCCGTCGGACTGGCCCCTGCGGTTACCAGCAAGGTCTTTCCCTTCAGTGCCAGCAGATCGCTGCTGCCCGTTAACTCTGTAAAGGAGCAAACATGGACCATGTTCATTTACATCACAACTGCATCTTTCACTCCTTCAAAATGGCCTGTTTTTAACGGAATTGTGTGCTACAGCAAGCAAGGTGACAAAACGGTAGGTTTTCAGAGGGCGTGCAAGTTCATTGCCTAGGTTACAGAGACTATGTAGCAAATGCAGACAGTAAAAGGGCAAACAAAACCTCTAAAAGCAATAATAATGTAATCGGTTTTTCCAAGCCCGGGTTAAAATGCCAAATGATGCAGGTGGATAGGTTTTCAAAGGGAGCCTTTTTAGGCAGTATGGCGTAATGAGAAGGACATTGACAGGGCGACGAATCCGAAACGCTATGACATTATCGCGTTCACTCCTCCCTTGATGTAAACCCACACCTCGACAACTGTGGTGTCCCGTGGCGACGGCGGCGGCGACAGCGATAAGAGCCCTGCCCCACCCGCTGCCTGACTGACGGAGACGCGCCCCACCCGCTCCCTGACTGACGGAGAAGTGCTCCGCTCCACGTTCGTGTGCTGCGGGGCACTAAATCAAAGTGCACTTGGCGGTTAGGGCAGAAGCCAGGGGCGCGGGGAACGGCACCTCGTCTTTTACTCCTAATTAACGACGGAGATAATGGGCGTTTATCAGACTCCTGTGTGCAGTCCTCCACAGTTCCTCCGCGAGCTCCTCTCAGTAAAGCCTCCTCGTTGTAGCTCACCATGGGTTCACATCTGTTGTGCTGGTAGTAGGAGTTCTGACTACATTCTACTTTTTAAATCAGCGAAAGCTTTCTTCCCACTGCACGGGCAAATCATAATGGAGAAAACTAGAATCGTACAAAAGTTTGGGGTCAATGAAGGTTGTAGTTCCGTGACCTTGGTCTGGAACAAAGCAGAAAATGATACAGACTGATGCACAGCAAAGTTCAATAGACAGGCAGCATTTCTCACTTGCTCAAACAAACCGCACTAATAGAGCGCTTGCACCAGAGCTCATATGAATCGATCACCTTCACTAAAAACAGCTGTATTATGATCACCTTCTATGAATCAACCATAAGCAAATAATTAAAACACATTTTGAACATGCATGCTATTAAGTATACAGCATTTAGTTACTCATCAGATAATATGTAATTATGGGAACCGCTAGCAAAACTTTAGAAAGTAAGCAGTCTTTGGACGTCATTAATACTGGCTTCTTTTGTGTGTTCTGGGAGTATTTTTTTGTGTGAATACTTGCTAAATTCTACAATTAAGGGTGTTCAGAAATGCTAACTGGTGCCAAACTAATGTAGTAACCCTATAAACTCTTCTGTACTCTGTGCCTTAAGAAACAAAGACGAAGAGATGTGTTTTTTTTTTTGGAAGGTAGTGCGGTGACAGATTGGAGCTTCCGCATTTACATCCCCGGAGACCTTGCGTTCCCTTATCTCCTCAGTCCTGTGCATGCTGACGCTCCCTCCAGTGGAGCAGAACCCCATTGTCAGGTGCCTGTTCTCCCCAGGAGGCCTGCAACCCCCGAGTGTAAAAGCAGATATTACGCCTGAAAGGAGGTGACGAAGAGTAACATTGGCCCAGAAGGGGGTGGGGAGAGATGCCAAAAAAAAAGGCGAGGACAAGCGAATAGTTGTCACCTCCCAGTCGGCGTGAGGCACAGCTCGCCCTGATGTGGAAGCACGTGGTGCAGAGCCGAACTGAGAGGGCGGCCAGACAGCCGGGGGAGCCGTCTGCGGCTCTGGAGTCTCTACGAGAAAGCGTCCGTCTCAGCTGAAAGAAAAATTCTGCTTTGTCTGCTTCGGGAGCAGAGTCCTCTCTAGATTAAACCCGGATCCTGGAGAGTCTACATTTCGTGGAAACCTCTTAGGTCCAAAGCTAGGAAGTGAGATGGCAAACTATCGAAAAACCGCATACAGCATTTGGCACAATTAATCAGTCAATTCTGTAAAATTTGTGACCATTACTGGGATAGGAAGTGCTCTATCAGATCACAGAATAACAGAGGTAAATTACATTAGCAAAGCTTTAAATGTTGCATGTTTAGCAATAGTAAATTTGTCAAGCATCACCCCCAAGGGAGTTTTTCCTCATAAAACAAAATCTTACCTGTTGTCCCACTGAACACTGCCAAAGGACCATTGTTGAGTTGGAAAATACTGCGGCAAACCTTTTTGAGCTTCTCAAAGTCCAATTTGTTGTCTCCCTTTGGATTCTCCAGAAGAACCATGCCATCTAAAAAAAAAAAAAAAAAAATGGCCTCGCCTTTTACATAAATGACGTTTAAAGGATCGGAAGATATAAAACGTGAACCAGCAATATCCATTTAGTGAACATTGTTTGGTCAATGAGGTTGGCCTGTAACAATAACCATGGCAGAGAGTATAAGTATCAAATGGAAGCAACAGGTCCCTCAGCATCCATTTGTTTACCTTGCTGTTTGTTGTTGAGGTTGACTTTGAGGTTCACGTAAGCGCAGGCAGGGCCAGAAAAAGGCACTGTGGAAGTCTCCGCCCCCCTAATGATGGTGAGGTCCAGGTCAGAACCTTTCAGCTGCAGCCAAGGAAACCAAGTCAATCATTTTGGTCATAACTGCATTTCAATCAACAAACACAAAACGACAGAAAACAAGAAAAGAAGTAAACAGGAATAGTCTTTGCTTTGGGTGGCTAGTAATGGGCCTTGAAGTGAAAACGACTATCGTTTAATTACTGCCCAGTTTCTCGGCTCTTCTGTGGACAGCTGCATTGCCAATTCGTACACAAGAACCATTAAAAGGTCTGCAGACCTACTTACAGACTGCACATCCACATCACAATTATGCTGTAACCAGTGTTCACCTGAGTTCTCTCTTGCACAATGACGCTGGCATTCTTGGGCACCGGATATGGTTTGAGCGGAGCTTTCGTTGTTGCCAGAATAAAGTCAGTGTGTGCCTGGATGACTCTGTCTAAATAGCCCCCTGCAGGCTCTGAGCTGTAGTGCACGGTGATCTCATCAGACGGGACCAGGTGACCCTAGAATGTATTTGTGAGTATATGACAGAGAGAAACAAAATCACTATAGATATTTGGCTCTTAAATGGAACATTTTCAAAGTACACATTCAGAATGGCATTCTGGGTATAAATCAAACTCATCCGTCATGTTCTTTTACAGGCGTGGTCCATACAATATGGTCCTGTCTAACTGCTAAATTCAGGTAAGGAGCATTAAATAAAAAATAAAAAATAAAAATAAATAAACCAAAAGACTGGGCAAAGAGATTATTGTTCAATGTCAGTATCTTGCATCTTCAAACACTGGAGCGATAAAGACACCTTCTCTTTTTGCCACTCTGAGTTACCTCCTGTCATCTAGGGAAACAATGAAAGGGGGGGGGGGGGGGGGGGGGGGAAAAAGAACCTAAAAATACCCTACCATGGAAAATACAGCCTTTTTTAAAGTTTTTAAATAAG
>JAOYMR010000018.1:7597578-7614138 GCA_025802075.1 Tenebrosternarchus preto | reverse complement strand
CCCCCCCCCCCCCCCCCCCCCCCCCCCCCCCCCCCCCCCCCCCCCCCCCCCCCCCCCCCCCCCCCCCCCCACAACGAACCTAATAATTCCCTTCCATGGAAAATTCCTCCTGTTTTTCAGAGTTTCAATAAGAGAGGAATTCGAGCCGGGCAGGTTTCCAGAGACCCCCCCTCCCCTTGCCTTGCACATATATACAAGCACACCAGGCAGCGGTGTAAAGTGGAAAAAGGTTTGTTTATTAAGGGAGGCAGGAGTTCCCTCTTACATTCGTGATTTTCATTACACCCCCAAACCAACCCCCCCCTTCACAAAAAAAAAAAAGAAAGCTAATGAACTGGACCACAAGGGGGAAGAAAAAGTAAAACCAAACGCTGGTCTGGATGGTGGTGGTCTGGGTGGTGGCCTGAGCTTCCCGTCTCAGCAGCCTTGGGGCAAGAGCTGAGCAGCAGAGGAGTGCGAGAGTGAGTCGCGGGACACGCTCCGCTCCCCTCCTCGTGCTTTGCTGCAGCAGACGTCCCGTGAAGGGCGGTGAGGTCCTGCTGCAGCACTTGGCTCAGAGGTACGCGAGGATCCGCCGTAGAGCGGCTGCCGCAGGCACTAACCTTCTTGCGTAGCTTCTGAATGCGGTTGATCACCTCCCGAGCCACGCCCTCATCCACCATGGACTGGTCAGGGGTAACGTCCAAGAGCACCAGCACCTTAAGGAACGCATTGTTAAAATCAGGACCTAATGCCAACCCTAGGGCTCAGCCGAGACATTTTAAATCGCTAAAATAAATATTCATGATCCGAGGATACTGTGGACACCAAGATAAAATAAATATTCATAATCAGAGGACACTGTGGACACTAGGATAAAATAAATATTCATGATCCGAGGATACTGTGGACACCGAGACTGCACAGCCCGTAACTGCACGGGTTTAGGTCATGTTCGGTTATGAACTCGGCCATCTCACAACTTCAGCTGCTAGAGCCGACGAGACCATAAAAACAAACCGATCTTGCTAAATGTCGGAGAAAATATTCTTGCATGACAGAGTGGTACAAATGGATAACGGAATCTTAAAATAAACGGTGTCATACAGATCATAATGGGAACCTCTAATCTGTTTTGTGCACAAATTGTAGAAAAAAAGTCATTCTAGTTTGTCTGGAAGGTTAAACGGGATCATTCGGGCAGAATAAACGTTACCTGGGCGTCCGAATGCGCTTCATACTGGGTTCCCGTGTCTGAGGTCTGATCAAAGGTGTACATGAGACGCAGGTCCTGCTCATGCAGTTCGTGCCCATCCACCATGATGGAGCCTGGGAACCAATCAGACATGAGTGTTTGATCTACACACCAGCATGTTACATGCAGTCTCAGTGTTCTTTCTGGACTTGAGCAAAGCATATCATCTATACGTAAAAAATATTCTATTTTTTTTTTTTTAGATCAAGTTCATACACCTGCACTTTTGTACGCATCACAAGATTATGCATGAAGCGACAGTTATCTAACCGAATTCGATTCCCTGGGAGACGCTTTCATCTATGGTTCTCAGATCCTGCTTTTATCCAGGTCTACATTTCCGAGCCTTGCCCTGCGTTCCGGCTGATTATGGCGGCGGAATTATTTCAAGCGGCATAAAGGGGCTTTTCGAGTGCGAGCAGCGAAAATACGCCCTTCGGATGTACGAGTGGTTCCTTCCCGCTCCTCACCTCCACTGCACTAGGCCATGTAGAGGGTGGAGGCCTGCATCATTACCACCCACGTCAGCCGCGGAGCTCTGTGGTCCTCGGCACAGGGCCGAAAAGACATCTCCCACTCACGAGTCCAGTGAACATAATAAGGTGCCGTAATGCTAATCTCTACCGTTTCCTTTGTTCACTTTAGCTCTGCACTAATATCGCTGCAAAGCTTGGGTGGATACGCACCGGTCTTCTGGAAGGCCTCTAGCTGTTCGTTCTTCAGCTCTTTGATGGACGCTGTGACGGCCTTGAAGGCTCCCTTCAGACGCTTGCCCAGAACCACGTGGTCGGGCTCCGCCCGTAGCCGGATTCCGTACTTGTCTTTGTCGGTGGACAGCGTGAGCTGGCGCACGTTCAACTCCTGGGTGGAGGGGAAGCGATTGGTTAGGGGCAGGGCGGAGTTAGGGGCGGAGCCGATGGACGTAGAGTTCATGTTGTGTAGGCTTCAGTGTTATAGATGCAGCATTAAAGCATATTGATTTTGCCCTGGTGTGCTCACTCACCCATAACCATGGAACATAATACATTATAATAATAAACACGCCGGCTAATTTAGCTGATGCAGCAGTGTACGCATCTGTGAGCCTTCTGAATGCTTGCACTTAAGATGGCATGTCCATACCACTCAGGAAAGTACTCTGGTGCCTGCAGTAAAAAACAGTATCAGGGTGTGTAGTGATATGGCAACTTGGCCCAGGACGATTCGAACAAATGTGGGACTCAAATTAGCACAACGTTTCACTGGGTTTCCCTCCAGACCCCACCTCTCCCATAATGGACGTGTAGCGGGAACCAGAGAAAAGCTTCAGGGTGCCGCATACAGGGCATAAACGATGTGACTGTTGGGAAGGGTTAAGGTTAACCCAAGGGTTAAAGGTTAACCCAAGCCCATTATCTGTCCAATTGGTGTGAGGATAAACCCATTCAGTCTCATGCCAGCAGAAACTACAGGAGACAGCATCACTCACAGCAGTACAGCAAAGTGACATAAGCAAAAGATGGAAAAAACAAACAAATAGAAACACACACACACACACACAAAATATAAAAACTTGTGTGATGGACAAGGGATTGGTCTTGGTCACTGACCCTCCCATGATGCTCTGCTGTAACCATGAGGTTTGGGATGCAGTGAAAGCTTTGTTATCTGGGTACGTGTTTGTCTAAGGCTGAGAAAAGGCCTGTGTGCCGCGTGAAAAGGCGCTTCGAGAGAGGATCTGAAAAAGGTCACATCTCCATACTGGTGCTGAGAAGCCGCTGGCATCGATATTATCGAGCAACTTCGCAGGCTGGCCGGATTCCCGGATCCATGCTGTGGGTAACCAGCATGTTGAACCGTCTAAAAACATCACCCATTACCACACAATGGCAAACTCCCTGTGGCTTGGAGATGCTTGGAATTAGCCGGCAATCCGAACGGATGTGGTGAAAGCCGCGGCACTCGTTGGACTGGGCTCACCGGTGTTTGTCCAAATGACAGCCAAGCCATTTCTGTCTGCCGTCACCGTGGCGTTGGGCCGTAGGGACAAACCGCAGCATCCGGAATAGTCGATACCTCACTCGGTTAGAAGCCCACCAGAGCCACGTGTGCGCACGCATGCACGCACAGATCACTGGCCGGCGTGTGGCGCTGCACTGCACGCTTCACAGAGGCGTGGGAGGGTTGACCAATGGGAGGGTTGACCAATGGGAGGGTTGACCAATCGGACGCACTGGGGAACCCACAGTGCTGCTACCCTCCCCATCAATAACATCAGTGGATGGGAGATGAAGGACAACAGGCTGGGTGTCTGAGGTCCAGGATGCAGGCCTCGCACCATCACACACTAGCGCACACAGGCAAGGGAGCTCTGCTTCGTGCTTTCGTGAAATACAGGCAATTTGTCGAAACCCACCATGGTTAGCATTTGAAAATGGCACAATTAACCATGATCCAAAAGTCTCAAGGTCGCTCCCTGCATGTTGCCAAATAAAAGAATCCTCAATTGTTTGTTTCAGCAGACAGTTTTTAGCTACATAAATTAGAATTACATCACTAAGAGCATACTTGATTTAAATCATTATAATATTACCTTGCTTTGAATTAAAGTGTTGGGTACAAGGGACTATTTTGTGAGTTTGCTGATTTCAAAGGGTTTTCTTTTCCCCCTGTTTTTTGAAGGCTTTCTGGCCCACTGGGTATTTTAACCCAGTGGGAGTCTACAGAGGAGTGCCTTCTCTAAAGTGAGGCTGTGTTAGGAGACGTAACTGATGGGAAAACGGCCCGTTTTAATAGGGTATGGGGACTGGAAAAACATTTTAATAAGGTATAGGGATGGAAAACAGCAAAACTAACCTTAAGGCAAGAATAAGACAACAAGGTTTTTAAAGTGTAGTTTACAATTTTCTGGAGCCTTAAGACAGAAAAAAAAAATGATCAAAGGAAGCTGACATTCCTTCTGTCCCAACGTGCTGACTCAGTTCCTGTGTATATACCAAGGAAGGATTACAGAAATTTAAATCAATAACACTGCACTCACCAGTTTCAGTAACCGGGTACCTAATATCTATATAAAGTATAAAGTAACAAAATTGCACAAAGACCTTTCAGACAATGAAATTCCACCCTGACAGGAAACCTTCAGGTTGTGAGATGTGTCAGACATCTGCGTGGACTTAACGGACAGAATTCCCAGAATTCTTACCTCAACAATGTACTTCTGCAGGGACTGGATGTCTTGCAGAGCCTCTGGGTCTTGATGAATGACCACCACCTCCCTAAGGGGATACTAAGAATATCCAGCAACATCAAGCATCCAATCAGTATCTACCAACAGGCCTGAGAATCTGGACAGGACAAAATAGGACTAAAACTTAGGAATAGGAATAAAAATAGGAATAAAACTTCATTTTTTACATCAGACAGTATCGTAATACTGCAAGGCCACACTAAGAGGCAAGGTCAGATTTTGATTTCCTAATAGAGGGGGAAAAAATGCTTAGGTAAATTTTTAGATAAATTTGTTTGTGATCGTTTTGGATGCCACTACAAAATGTCAATCGTTTTCCCCAACTTTTCTTGCAAATAAATAGATAAATAAATAAATTGTGGGCACATCACGAAAACCCTCTGCATTGCGTGGTGTGGATGGAGACAGCAGTGATCTGGAGGGACGGACCTTCACAGGCAGGGTCTTCCGGTCACGGATCACACGGCCCAGCTCAATGACGGACTGCATCCGCGAAACGGCACTCTCTATGGAGCTATCGATGAGCGCCTCCCTGTGAGTGAAGCAAAGTATCACGGTCAGAGAGGCTGGCAAAACACCACAAACAACGAAGGAGGTGAGGGAGGTCGAATTATTAATTACTGCTGTGCCTTGAAATGTCCCTCACACAGGACAAGATCTTCACAGAAGGTTCTTTATCAATGTCCCTCACACAGGACAAGATCTTCACAGAAGATTCTTTATCAATGTCCCTCACACAGGACAGGATCTTCAATCACAGAAGGTTTTTTTATTAGCCAAAAACGACACTTCGGTGCTCGGAGGGATGCAAATAGTCGAAAATGTTTACATCTCTGGTTTCATGGTTTGGATGTTAAGTCTTATAGTTTTCACTGCTGTAACTGCCTGGGGCAGAGGGGTTGGGACTTAGAGAGGGGGGCAGGGGCAGGAGAGAGAGAGAGAGATGTAGAGGACAGCCAATCAGTTAATGGGTTCAGTCCCATCTCAGGTCATTGTCACTGACAGTGGGTCACCTCCGCGGAACATCTAAAATTCCAACGGGAGTACTTAATAACGTGCACTCCTGCTCTAATGTGGAACTCTCCACGAATTCCCAAAAACCCTGGCAAGGCTAGGCTGACTGGAAGAGACCTTCAAAGTCTTTGCAAAGAGCATACAAACTAGCTAATGTCCATTAAAAGTACTGAAGGAAATGAGCGTACAGCTGAACGACAAAGGACATCTGAAATCATTCCAAAAGATGAGCAAGGACGATCTATCCCATCATAAAAGAGGGTTATTTTCTGAGTGTACCGCATCCGCAGGAGGACAGTGGGTCTGAATTTAAATAGTTTGCTTCATCTTGTGTGCCCATAAGCCTAAGCAAGTCGTAAAAAGCATAATTACACACGGTGATGCACTCAAGGTGACGGTTCCCTACACACTTTCCATTCCATAAGTCTACACTTTCCCCCAGATGTTTGTGGAGATTTATTGGTTCATATACAGCCCTTATTAACAACCCAAGACTACACTCAGATAACTGACTACACAGACTGAATATATGAGTAACAGTATGTCAGAAAGTAGAGCTGCACTGTAGGGTTGTGATTCAGTTCTTGATTCAGTTCTTGATTCAGTTCTTGAGGTGGTATTCAGAATTAATTATTTGAGAATCTGTGTACAAAGAGCAATGTAGCTTTTTACAAGAGTTATTTACCCATAACAACAACAACAACGTCCCTAATAATAATAATAACAATAATAATAAATAGTTCCCTAATAATAATAATGGTTCACTAATAATAATAATAATAATAATAGTAAAACCAATAACAAATAGTTCAATAATAATAACAACAGTTCTTCAATAGTGATTCGGCAGAATACAAATCGTGTCAAATATGCATTTTACTTCATTTAATAGGGGGCCCTGGTTATTAAAACTGCATTTTGTCAGCCCAGTTTTTGATGACAGTATTTTTATGTTGTATTTTCAGGTGTAAATATATTTGGTGGATTCTTCTGAATTGGATCGGCCCCCAGTAACCCCTTTTTAAGGCAGAAAAAGGAATTCATACCAGTTGAAAACCTGACCAGGGATGTTCTACAGGGGCCATTTAATATCTGCAGGGGACGCCAGCAGGAATGTTATCAGGGATGTCACTTCATTTTTCATTTGTAGAACCCCGTCCCCACTGTAACAGGGGGGTGGGGGGTGGAAATAAGAATCCACACAGAGTTACTGTATTAAATATTTAGTGTAAATAAATTTGTGTGCAAAATGAATTTAAAAATGTGACGTGGAATCAGATTTGGACAAAATGGAATGAGAATGTATTAAGTCGTGTTGTGCAATGTATGTATATTCTTTTTGTATATAGATTATTTGTAGGCTCCTATTGCTTTGCAAGTAGTTTTGTTTTAAAGCAAGATAATTCTATAACACTGGAAAATCTTGGTCCCAATCTCCATTTTATGAGCTGTAGATTGTCACTGTATAGATTGTCACTAATGTGTCATGGTAGCGCTGATGCATTTTCACATCTAAAGAGCAGTTATGTAAACATGTGAGCAGCAGAGCAGGCTGTGCCATATGCTTCAGCAGGGATTACAGTTCAGTTAGTTCAGGCTGTGCCATATGCTTCAGCAGGGATTACAGTTCAATAGTTCAGGCTGTGGGGTTGCTTCAGCAGGGACTACAGTTCAGTTAGTTCAGGCTGTGCCATATGCTTCAGCAGGGATTACAGTTTAGTAGTTCAGGCTGTGGGGTTGCTTCAGCAGGGATTACAGTTCAATAGTTCAGGCTGTGATATATGCTTCAGCAGGTATTACAGTTCAGTAGTTCAGGCTGTAGGGCTGCTTCAGAAGGGATTACAGTTCAGTAGTTCAGGTTATGCCTTATGTTTCAGCAGGGATTACAGTCCAGTAGTTCATTTTGTGCCAGGTGCTTTAGCAGGGATTACAGTCCAGTAGTTCATCTTGTGCCAGGTGCTTTAGCAGGGATTACAGTACAGTAGAACAGGCAGTGTAAGGTGCTTCGGCACCATTTACAGTTCAGTAATGCCCTGTTCATTGTCTTCCATCTGAACGGCAGTGTTTGAGTGTCTTAAAGCAGGCTTGATTCTGCTGCTCTGGACTGGAGATCCCGATTCTGCTGCTCTGGACTGGAGAACCTGATTCTGCTGCTCTGGAGCCTGAATCACTGCTCCAGACTGGTGCAGTCTAGCAAGGAGTGGAGGACTGCAGTCACTGACCCTCCTGTGTGAACTAAACACGCCACAGCAACAAATTCATGATCCCATCCAGTTTGGTTCAACAGCACGGGCCTATGGTAGCAAAAGGATGGTACAAGGATAGTTTTCTGGCACGCAATACAGTCTCCAATAGCTGCTAAAGCCTGTTCACACTGCACTGAACCAGGTTCGTCCTCGTCATGACTACTATATACCTGCACTCGGACAGACAAGCTCCTGCACCACGGCACAAGACCCATATCGTTAGGTATGCGTTTGACTTTTTTAATGCTTCAATTTTATTGACCGTTGATGTTTTCTGTGTTTACTGTGCTGTGAATAACCTTTGCATCGTTTCTGGGCACCTGCGTCGGCCAACACATAAGAAATCAAAATAACTGAAGCATTGGCGCACGTTCCAGGACCTGCCGCTTTCACCGCTTCAGCGACCCGCACGGCTTGCCAGTATTTTTGGGAAGAGGTTGAAAAGGTCGTTCACGACGACACCGTGCACCCAACCAATCCGCAGCGATCGCATGCTACGATATTCCTGCATAAAGGCACCCGGCATCTTGTGGAATGCATGCTGAGAATTCTAGAGAGTTTAGGAGAATTATCAGGAATTTTTTTGTTATGGAGACTGAAGGAGGGGTCAACTAGCTACGAGTTAAGCGCACGTGCTAACTGGGCAGCTGATCGTCTGTACCATGGACCTCAAGGGACAGTCTACTGTATACAGTTCAACAGAAATCCAGGAAATATACACTTTCCCCCCCCCCATTAGGTCTGATACCACATACCACGTTAACATCTCTCAAAATGCATCATCTAATCTGTTGTTTTTTTTGTTTTTTTGGTCGTAGTACATTAGGTATTTTTTTCTTGTTATAATATTTGAAAAAACAGATGTGTTAGATTCTGATTATGACTAATTATCCTGCTACACAATAAACATTTTATTTCTTCTCCTGGGCAAACACTGAATCTCTACTGCCAAGTCCAGGATCATGGCCAAATGATGTATATATACATTGCAGACTATAAATATTCTCTGCATATTTAAAAAAACAAGAAGAATTAAGGTCTAATGCATTTGCTCTGAACAGAGTCAATTTCTGGAACAAGCAGCCAGGAATACTAGTTCAGAGAAATCTTTTGTTTTGAAGTAGGCTTATAATACAACCCATGTGCTAAAAAGGGGGACTAATTAAGCCAGAAGAACTAGAAACTAAATATGGACTCCCAAACAGTACTGTACACCCCCCCCCCCCTTCACACAAGCACGCAAACTCAGCTACTATCTTAGTGAAGGGAGAATTTCTACTTTATGTGATGAACACATTTTGCCTTTCTGAATGATCTGTATATTGATTAGCTGTATGGAGGGAATATACACAAAAGGACCCCCCCCCTCCCCTCTCAATAAATGTGTCTTTTCAGACTGCAAACACTAAGCCTTGAGATACTACAACAGACTTATGCAAACAAGCAAAATGACCTTCGGTTAACAGCAACCTGAGACCTTTGTAGAAAATCTGAACACAAAAGAAACACGACTCTTCTACATTGTGGCACTGCAGCAAGATCGCAGAATTTTGACCTGAAATGGCACATGAAATATTTATTATGACCGACACCCCTGTTGTCCTAAAGCCAAGAGTTCTCTTTACTAGGCCAAATATCCTGACAATCCAGGAACTTCAAGGATGAAGCGAGCCCAGCGGCAGACTCGTCTACCGACGCGTTCAGAGTCATAGACTGTTTTGCCTCAGTGCGCAGACCATGAATGAACCAGCAGGTGGTCTTTCTTGCCTTCCCATGGGAAAAAAAAAACATACATTTACATTCAGAGCATTTACCAGATGCTCTTATGCAGTGATTAACATATTTATGTTTGACCCTCGCAGTGCTGCTTCAGGACCAGCACTGAACTGGACAGAACGACTGAACGGCCGACTGACTGTCGGAGGGTCTTTCTGGTAAGACTGGGCTGATGGTTTGATTGTTCCCGGTTGTTTCCTCTCTTAGCCTGGCAGCACTGGTCAGAACCTAAAATGTCACACTGAAGTGAGGCCATGACCAACCCCGGTACCCAAAAGCACCTCTAACTTCCCTTAGCACCTTCCAACCTGCTGCTGTGGAGCCTCTGTGGTTCAGAGCAAATAAAAGGTCCTGTGGGAATGTAGGGTACTGTACCTGACTTGAGGGAGCATTAGATAGTGGATGCTGCTGGAGTCCTTCTCGTCCACTGAGGTGGGGTCGATGAGGTGACGTAGGTTCTGGTACATCATCTCGGTAATGAACGGAGTGAAGGGAGCCTGCGGAGGACACAATTAATCTGAAGCTGGGTTAAAAAAAAAAAAAACAACAACCCTGCTTCTATGCACTGCCTGTCGTTATCTTGTGTGGTGCCTTGCTTTGCTGTAAGGACTGCGTTTAAGTACTGAAGTGCTACCCAGACGGCCTCCTCGTACAGCTAAGCCCTACGACTCCTGCACGCACGCTGGGACTCACCATCAGTCTGCACATTGAGAAGAGCACACTGAAGAGGGTGTCCAGGGCCGAAAGACAGTCGTCCATTCCACTCTCTCCCTGGGAAGTCAAGAGCAAGGATTATAAACAAAAGCCGTTCACAACAAGATCGCGCTAACAGCTGCTAGCATGGTTCGCTTCTTCTTAGCCACAAACATGCTAACATGCAAAACAAACAAATGAACTATATAATCAGATGATACATAAGCCAAATATTTAGCTCTGTGACAACAAGGGGAGAAAATGCATTTCTTTTTCGTGTGGCTTTTCTATAAATAGTCACGCAAAGCATAAAACTTACAGGTTGCACACTTGTAGCGAACGATCATTATATGTAGGGTAAAAGAACCATTCAGGAAAGTGTTACACTCCCGGTACAGATGTTGCGAAAGCTTTACATAAATGTCCTTCAAATCGAGAGTGTGGGCTGTGTTTACAGGCAGGTGGTGCATGAATCACACTACCTTCAGACGTCTGCGGTTCGTCCTCACGTACCAGTTGGTGAGCATGTCCACAAATTTAACAAGCTTGGGGACCACCGTGTACAGCCTGTAGGCTGAGAACAGAAAATACAGATTCCCTTCAGGTCAGGAAGGAGGTGACAGGGAAGCCGACGACCGTCTCTGACTAGGTTTAGGGTTACCCTAATCCTAAAAATGTTTAAACTTCAGTGGCCTGCGAACGGCTAATTGGCTAGCTCGACGCGCAAATAGCTCTGGCTCCTGAGCGCCCTCTGCAGGCGTGTGTCGCTACGCTCGGGGGCGCTTTTGTCACATTAGCCCTTTGATGCTGCGTGCGTGCCTCACCCGCCATCTCCACCTTGAAGAACTGAATGAGGGACTGGGTGAAAGACTGGATCCACTTGTCCATGATGTTACTGCTCGGTTTGGAGGTGCTCTCGTTGTACAGGAACTCAATGTTCTCCTCCTAATTGGCAGACACAGGCAAACTGTTACTGACAAATAACAGAGTGATTTAGACAAGATTTAGAATCGGTTAGGAAATGAACTACCGGATCCAAATTGTATGGGAATCTAAATTGGTTAACCACAGCATGACTCACCTTGCTCCAAACCCTGGACAGAGCGACTAGTTTCATTTAATGATTGCCCGTCTTAACTGATCACAGCGAGTCAGTTCTGTAGTCAGAAGGTCTGGTACACTACAATAACAGCAAGCAACGCCCCGCTAACTCCACATTAACCAGAGCTACTGTTTACACACTCGTTATTTGTTTGTTTGTTTTTTGTTTTGTTTTTGCTGAAACGGCCCAGTTTCGGTGTGTACGTTTCTGACAGCAGAGACCTCATGGTGCATCCTATGAAGCATTTCATAGCCTACATTCAGCTCCTCGTGCATTACGATCCCTGTGTGCAACGCCGGAGGGATTCCTCACGTCTCTGACTGCCTTCAGGGGCTGCTGGGTGCAAACGGGCTCGTGTATGAACGTGATGCGCTCGAGCATGAATCTAAAAGCTCCCAGGTGGCTCCTCTGGTCACACATGCGAGTGCGTGCATGCAAATGATGACCGCCTCAGTGCTACGTTCACGGCAGGTGGCTGTAACATCAAAAAGTAATGCTATGGGTGTACGAGTATAACTGTGCCCCTGCAGTGATGACTCATACAGTAGGACTACCCTCAAATAAACGGTGGTTATATGTTCTGCACCCAAACTCTGTAGGAACGCAGATCTCCAGCATTCCCCCCTACCTCAGTTCAGGTCTGGAGGTCACTGGATCTCTGCCCAGGATGTGTGCGCACGCACCTTATGGAGCCTCTGGACGTTCTGCACTAGGAAGCGGTAAGCGTTGTACCACGGCAGGAAGACGTCTTTGAGCACATCCCTCACGCCTTCCTCTTTGAAGCGCAGGTTCTCAGCACGCACCACAGGCGAGTTGATCAGGTACAGCCTGGTAGGAGAGAAGTTCGCGGGAATCACCAGTCGAGTCTCGTCGATGGCCAGCAAGACTGAGCTACTGAGCAGTCATCTACCTCAGACTCCATACACTATGGACTCACAATAGGTGGGAATCATTGTTTGGTCATTGTGTTGTTTTTGTTGCCATTACTGTTTTTTTTTTAAATATTCGTTTATGTACATTTTGTACTTCTGCCATTAATTACCAGTTGGGGATAAATAAACTTTTACTGATTTGAAAATGCAGTGAACAAATATTCCCAGGGTTCCTCTGTTTTAGTCACATTTGTACACACAGTTTGTTATCCTACATTTCTTCTGAAAAGTCAGTTAAGGTCTCTACAATGTTCATATACGAGCTCATTTTCAAAACAACCAATTACAGACCAGTTTGTTTATCAAATTTAATTCACTCTTTCAGTTTTCCAGTGGACCAAAAGTCTTTTTAAACATTTTAGACTTCAGAAATTGATGTATTGACTTTCAAAGCAGACTGGCCAACTGTTATAATTAGGAGTTAACTAGGAGTGCACTTGTGACTATACGTAAGGGTCACCATTAAAGCCAAGGCCTTTATGCCCTTGACAGAATGGAGAAAATACAAGCAACTTCTTAGGATCAATTTCTAAAAGACTGAAGGTATTATAAGAACCTGTAATAAAAAAAGTCTTAAATAATAGCAAACTCTTCCATTGACTGGGAGTGGTAGGTGCAAAACCTCACTATCATATTGCTTCAACTGAGACCAAATGGTATAACTAACAGGAGCCGATTCAAAGGTCTCCGAGAGACCACGTAAAAGGTCTCCGAGACCATGTAAAAGAGCTGCATTGGACTAATTCTGCAATACAAGAAGGTGCAGCACCATTTAGGGCCTTAAAGATAAATAAAATAAAATTGAACTGAATGCCATGATGAATGGGAGTCAGTGTGGGGTGATATAATGCACCAACTTCTTAATACAAAATTAATCTACTTGTCAAACTTGGTCAGATTCAAATACCATATCAAGGTTCTTAATCCGAGATCTCACCCGAGTAGACATCTCAACAAGGTTTTTATACATACCGAGGTTCTTTATCAGAGGTTTCAGCATACCAACGTTTTTACATAGACTGTCAGTGAACAGTGGACCTTCAATTTGTTTTCATGAAACTGGAGAAGGTCATTTTCCATCCAGTTTGATTTCACCCAGGAAATCAAAGGCGACTAAGTTAAAAGGACTTCCTCATAACAGTGAGACAATGTTATACTTCATCATGATACTGTCTGATGGAAGCATATATAATAAGAGTCCTGGCTCCAATATTAACCCTCAAGTTCTCTCATACCGAATGGTAGTAACCAGAGAAGCAATTCCCAGCATTAACTACAAAAGTTATGTAGCAAATATAATGCCTGAACCATGTTGGCACGAGCATTTGATAGGTCACGAGGTTCAAGACAAATCAATGAGAATATTGTGATCAATTTTGTTGAAAGCGAAATGAAGATCTAGTAGGAATAATCTCCCCTCCCTCCCCCAAGTGTGGGGGTGGCAGCATCATATGTTGTGCTGGAAAATGCCTCGCTTCAGGAAAAAGACGAATCGAGAATAGATTGAGAAAAGATCAAGAATAATAAGCATTATTGAGAGATACTAAAACACCTGAACAATTAACTTTGGAGGAAAGAGCACAGTCCTTTCAGGGTAAAGACAAAACATCTTCACAGACCACACACTGAAAATACTGATCAATGAAAACCCTGACCTCAGTCCCACAGAAAAGAATGAACTGAACAAGCAAGGAGGCTCTGCCTGAATCTTTGGCCTACTGACAATATGATAAATAAAAATATATTATAAACAAAAATATAGTATATGAGGAATAAGAGTATAATATGATAGATAAAAATATATGACGAATAAAAATATAATATAGCAAATAAGTGAACATGATCTAGTGGCTACTATTTTGAACCTCATTGGAAATATGGCACAACTAACTGGTTCAATTAGGGTTAGATATGGTACATCAACTAACTGGTTCAATTAGGGTTAGATATGGTACATGAACAAACTGGTTTAACTAGGGTTAGATATGGTATATGAACTAACTGGTTCAATTAAGGTTAGATATGGTACATTTGATTTGTTTAACTAGGGTTAGATATGTACATAAACTAATTAATCAGAAAACGCATGGCAAAAAGTGTGAGTGAGATGTGAAAGACCGAATCTGCATGCATGTACATTTTGGCTTCAATTATACACGAACCAAAATATTACATTACAATACAGGACTACCGTATTTAAATTAAGGTATATTCAGTTATCTTACTGAGATGCTAATTATAATGTACATGGAGAGTATACTATACTTTATTATAATGTACATGGAGAGTATATGATACTTTATTAGCACCGAGCATGAGCATTAACGGTGCCAGCAGTGGTGGGTATGACAATCACCAGGTGCCAGTGGGGGTGGGTACGTCCGGAAACACCAAGTTGGCCAGTATGGATATGCAGGGTTTGTTAGTATACAGTTCACGTTTATGGCTCATTTTTAAAAGCAAGCCTGGAGGGGGCGGAGCTGGGATGGGGGCTGGGATGGCAGTCCTCACTGCTGAACCTTCTGGAGGTGTTGTGGATTTAATTCAGTCAAACACCTGGGAAGGGAGGAGCTTACCTGCTGAGCCCTGAGAAGAGTTTGCATGATAGTGGTCATTTGAATAGTTAGGGGCTCTTTTGTGAAACTTTAATTGGTGGGCATAGGATATTTTATGTTATCCTGTGTTTAAGACAAATTGTGCTCTCTAATTTATTTTTTCTATTGGCTATTAATTTTCTGACCTGCTACAAGGTGTAAAAGGCATTTCCACCTTACAGTAATCACAGTGTGTGTGTGTGTGTGTGTGTGTGTCGTATTCATTTGTATTAACTTAAATGTTCATGTGACAGAGATGAGGAGAAGAATGAAGGAGCAGTTGTGTTTTACAGTGTAAACATTTCACACAAAAAGGACCAGCATTTTAAATGTGCATAGGAATTTCTTTAGACTGTGAAACATTACAGGATATACAAAAGCGAGGGAAGATTCAATGGCAAGACACAAGACACAAGACGATTCTGAACAGTGGCCTCCCATTACAAAAATAAAATGTTCATAGCTAAAGGGAAATTTTGTTCAAGGGTCAATGCCATTGGAACTACACCATCAATACCAGCTATCTGCAATTAACTAAAAGACAACCACTCCCAGACACCCATAACTTCCCACTGATATCGAAAGTGAATTGAACAAGAAAGGCAGATCTTTCCTGGAACATACTTAACCGCAAGGATTTATTCGACATTACTTTATTCGTTGTCCATATGGCTATATCAGAACAGAAGATGTTTCATGTCGTTTCAGTGAGGAGTTCTGATGGTGCTTACCTGAGAGCGTCAGCCCCGTAGTTCTGCACGACCAGACCAGGGTCTGGGTAATTCTTCTTACGTTTGCTCATTTTCTGCCCATCGCTGCCAAGAAGACACACGTACGGTCACGTTTCAGCCAAACCAAGTTCTTGGAGGTCAGTCAGTACGTTATGAGTACACATGTCTGACCGGGACACTCTCTGTTTGCCTGAAGAACTCAAACAGGCACAGGACAAAGAATGACTGGGGTAAAACAACTACCTTGCGAGCACCAGGCCGTTGACGATCACATTCTTGAACGGAGGTTTGCCAAACAGAGCAGTGGAAAGCACAAGCAGTGTGTAGAACCTTAAAAATGAGCACAAACAGCGTGTAGATTTACATACATCAACTTGAAAGTGACTTTTCTTCCCACAAGTTTCTAAGCAATACAAAGTGTTTGGTCCTCATGAAGCTCTGCCTCAGATCTTCAACTTCCTCTCTTGCTCACTAAAAGGATATTTAGCTTTCAGTGTAATGAATAATTATCAATTTTAATGGTCACGATTCTCCAACACTCTTCTGAAGGCCTATGCTAATCAGAAACACTGGAACGCTGCAGTGCTGAATCAGTTGTGTAAAATGCCACCAGCTTGCTGCTCACGAGCTGCATTTTAATCTGCAGGAGCCTATCGATTTCCATTACACGGTCCCCGAGTTCGAACCACGGGTCCCGGCGCATTGCCGGGGCGAACGGGCGGACCTCCCCTCACCAGCCTCTTGTCTGGTCGATGCCCTCTGCGATGAAGTCAGCGGGAAAGGTGTCTTCGAACTCTCGCCTGTTCTCGAAGGGATAGTGCACCTGGGCATAGGGCATGCTGCCACTCTCGAACCAGCAGTCAAAAACCTCAGAGACCCTCTTCAGCTGCCCCTTGCCGCAGCGCGATGGGATGGTCAGGTCGTCTATGCTGGGGAGGGGGAGATTAACTAGACATAAGGTAATACAGAAAAACTTGTTATGAGTGGGTGCAGTCCCTGCTGGTAACTA
>JAOYMR010000018.1:7541071-7591640 GCA_025802075.1 Tenebrosternarchus preto | reverse complement strand
CCAATTTCACACCACTCAAACCCACCCCCCATCCCCCCCCCCCCCCCCCCACCCCCCCCCCCCCCCCCCCCCCCCCCCCGCGCCCCCCCCCGCGGGGCCCGCGGCCCCCCCCCCCCCGGCCGGGGGGGAGGGGGTTACGGGCTGTAGCATCACATCTACAGCTCCACCATTACATGACCCACCTACTGCAAAATTACGAAGCTAAAGGACTTGTTCAGTCAGAAACGCGTTAGCGCCTCTGAATCCGCACATCACCACTGTTAGCATACGACAAAAAAAAAAAGCCGTTCGTAAAGACTGCAGTTTTTAAACCCAATGTGTAATTCTACGGCTGCAATATTCATAGTGGATGTAACATGAAATTAACTGTAATAAATTACACTTTTTTTTTTTTTTTTAAATGGTAATTTCTTCAAGGAGTTGCAGCAAAAACATATAAACCCTTCTGCAGTGGTGTCGGTGGAGAACGCACTATGGCGCAAACCACTGCCCAGCGTCCAGTGTCCGAGCAACAAGTCAGTTCTCATTTTGGAGAGGCATTTCTATTTAGGCACCCAATACATCAATTTAATGATATCCCCCCTCCCCACCCACCACGCTCTCTCTGTTCCAGGGACTAAATGTGGAATGTGTGCTGTCTTGTGCTGGATGTAGGGGGCTGTTTAACATCCACGTGCTTCTATAATAAAGCCAAAAGGGAAGAAGGCTGCTTACAGAAGACATTTTTATCTCGGATGAGCTGAGGGGTCACCCCAGGTCAAGGCTGGGGACTGAACGCTAGCCTGCCTAGCTACTGGGAAATGGTGGTGGAAGGAATAAGAGCAAGCAGGCGTCATGGCTGAGGCCACAAGGACAAGATGATGACTGGCTTTGTCTTTCAATGAGGGAGTTGGGGGCGATGGGGACCAGTGAACTGTGCTTGAAGGGCTTGTGGAAGTTCTAAATAAAAGACGCTAATCAGGGTTTCTTTTCAGTTAAGGTGGACAGGCAACCTTCAGTGTTTAAATACAACTTATTTTGAATAGTATCAGTGGCATTTCATCAAAGAAGGACTGTGTGTATAGTTTGTCTGAACCAGCATCTCTGGCTGCACATTCTGGAGGCCAACAAATAAAGTTCTACATATTATTATATGAGCACATGCCATTTGTGATACAGGTGAAGCCAGCCACCACACAAGCTTCTCAAGCTGCTTCTTCCCACGCATCGACAAACGGTAGCCGAGTTGCTCAGAGGGGAGGTCAACTGCCCCAACCAGCAATTGAAAGCACAAAGATATGTGTTCAAGTCTCCCGATGATTGACAGGGAGCAGAGTAATGCACCCCTCCCCCCTCCCCCCAGACAGAAGCACCAATCACCACCACCCACTGTCTCCCAGTCCCAGATGGCTGTGGAACCATCAAGGCTCAAAACCAGCAAACCCACAACGATGGGGGCGAACACTCCAACACTAGTGAGCCTCGAAACAATGCAGTTTTTAAAAAGGATCTGTAAATTGTAAAACAGCAGTTTATCTGGAGGCAGCAGGAGGCAGTCCTAGGATAAAAGTAGCATCTCTGAGCGTGGGATCTGGGTAGTGCTGGTGGGGGGGTGGTGGTGGTGGTGGGGGGGGCCTCCCACTCCCACACGCAGCCCGAAATGAGCAGCGGCTCCTCACGATGTTCCACAAGCAGTACTGCCGCTGTGTCGAACTTGATGGAGGAGTCTAATTTTGCTCTCCGAGTACCATTTGCCGCGCTCACTGCCTCAGCCTGCTAAATATACCGAGTTACGTAACAAAAGGTCCACTTCAGTTTGGGGTTTTATTCGAGTAGATTTTTATACATTTCTAATTGTACATCTTGTACTTTTCCATTACTGATACACAGCCAAATGTACAGTATGCAACACTTCTCGAAAACAAATGAAATAAACACACCCACAGCATATATAATGCATATTAAATTTGGGTATACATGAGATTGAGATCATTTCCCAACGAACCTAAAACGCATTCAACAAGCATTCCTCCAACGCAAGTCAGATGATTATTCCGTTTACAACATTATTATTTTACTGAAGGAGCGACACTTCCAGAAGATGGTTCCAACGCTTCTCAGATTCTCATAGAGAAACATACAGAGAAAGAGAGAGAAAAAGACAGAAAGACGCATAGAAAGAAAGATAGTAGTGAAGTACCGAAAGGTTTCCAGAGAAACGGGACATTTTAGACAGACGTCCTTCGTCAGCCGGGCAACCTTGCATACTTCGCTACAGTTCAGAATGTCTCTACGTGTCTTGCTACAGTACACTGCTGTTACTTATCTGGTTTTATATTTATATATATATATATATATTTATATATATGAGTTTTAACTAAACAGTCAGTTTAGCTAAAAGCATCATTTATTTAATAACTCAATGCAGTATGCTTGCTGCTTTCCAAACTTGCTCTTTATACACCAGTAGAGTGGAGCAGGTACAGTACATGAAATATAAATGAGGAGGATCAACTGTGCAGCAAAGCCTCGGTACTGCAATGCCCCGCAAGTCCTGCTCCCTCCCCTGTCCCCAGTGCCTGCAGGTGATTTGTCTTAGACTGACAGGCACATTAGAGCAAAACGTCCTGGCTGCTGACCTGTGGGAATTGGGAGGACGAGGCCTGGCACCTGTAGGGCAGCATAACCGCAGGCATGGACTTGATGGGAGCACGGAACGCAGACTTTAAATGATCCTGCCCGGACGGTACGAGTGTGACGACGTTGCCCACTGACGGCTCGACGCTCCAGCTGAGGGAGTTCGAGCTTCGGGGTTTAAAATGAGGTGCGGTTTTGGCAGGTCTTACCAGTAACACTTGGCGTTGTTGTCCAGCAGCATCTTCACCATGTGCTCTACTCGGACGAACCAGCTGGGCACTGCCTTGTAGATGAGTGGCGTGTCTGATCTGTGAAACGACAAATGATTACACACTGTGGCAGGGGGCTCTCCGACGCACACCGCTTTCATTTTTATATACACCGTTTCAGTTACAAATTTGAATTCAAAAGATCCCCAATCTTTCATATCCATTCATGTCATATACATCTCGTTTAAAAAGATAACGACTTTTTATTGCTGTTTCCAGCTTACGTTAACCTTCCAGCCAGCTTAAACATTTATTTACTACAAGGGGAGAAGAGGCAAAGATACCAAAGATCTTTTCTCCCAAACTGAAAATTATTGGCAACATAAAACAGCCTAGACAGGCAAGGCCAAGCCCACAGACTTCAGTTACGACGGGTATATCAGTAGGGAGGGAAAACGTGATGGAGTTCCCAGAGCAGATAATGCGTGACCGGGCCGAATCGGTGGGATTCCTGAGTCAGCCGAAGAGCAAGGGAGCGGCATATGCTAACGCTCGAGAGCTCTCCCGCCCTTCTGAGTGCACCGCTGCTTTAACGACGTGTTAAGATTCCTGTGGCACCCGAGGAGAGCAAGGGAGCATAACCTTCACGTTCAGAAGTGCTGAAGCAGCATGCAGACCATGTGCTGAAGACTCATCCTGCTGATGGAAGGGTCTGCCAGGCTTTCAGCACCATCACGGGTAACAATCCAAGCCCAAAACCAACTGGCTGAGTCATGCTAGCCAAGTTGGATGCTGAAATCTGGCCGCTCAGTTTCTCATCGGAAATGGAACACAAACGTCTGGGTTCAGTTCATATTGTGATGTAGAGGACACCGTTTCAGATGAACAGGTTTGTGACTCACAGGTACATTAACGTTAATTAGGTCATGATTAAAATAATTAATGCCAAACTAAAAATAATACCGATGCATGCTCTGGAATCAAAGCGCATGTAGATGTTCTCTGAAGCCTTCAAGAAGCAAAAGATAGTTATTTAAACACTGGGGAAATGCTTTGGGCCTGTGGAGATGGTCCTGGAGGTCGAGGCCTATGTATGTACATTCCAGAGTCAGGTCATTAGACATGGCTGCCTTGCCCTCCTTGATGGGAACACTGTTATCATTCAGCTCTATAGACTTGAGAACAATTTCCTTCAGGGGAACGGATACTGAAAAGGGTCTTTTCAGTGCCTGTAAGAGTTGTTATCGTCTTAAGAGTTTTTGCAGGTGAATGAGGTTCCCTGGCAGCTCCGTTCGTTTCACTGTTAGGAAGGAAGATGGGTCCTGGACATATTCCTCTTTACACTCGTCCATCACAGTAGTGCTGGATGGCAGACTGCTCTGGGTAATTTGGGCTGTTCCTCGTGGAGTTACATCATGGATTATCTTGTTTATGAGTCAATTTAGCATCTCCTGCTTGGTTTTCAAGGCATGAGAAGCTGTTGTGATTCTCCCTCACCCTTCTTCCCCCCATAATGTTTTTGAATCTTACACAGGAGGACGATTGCAACCGTGTTTATTGCTGCCAGATTGAGAACACGTGAAATCCTCCTAACCTGTGGCCTCAGACCAAAGGCTTCTTTAATTCAGTGTTCTGAGCATTGTCTGTGGTTGCCAGGTTCGTGATGTTGGGTGTCTCCACCATTCAGTCCGTCACGACCTCCATCAGTACCCCAGATAAATGGCCACTTGTTGGAATCCCACAAAAAAAGGGGGCTTTTCTGTAGCACAGAGCTTCTCGTCTACCACTCCACAATACAGTAGGTAGTAAAATGGTAACACGGTCTCAGCTGCCGTGGAGGTCACTGTAGTGAGAGCTACAGAGGGTGTGCTGGCCAGTTTGCTTGTGACTGCACCATGTGTCCCAGAGATCAAGAATTATCGTCTTGCGGAGGTGGTGTCAGGAATGCATAATGTACCGCAGTGCATCAGTGCAACCGAGTCCATCAACACCCCCAAAGCTTTGGTTAGTGATTTCTAACCATCAGAAAAGTCGCAAAGAAGTTCCTTACAGCCTTCGGACAGAAACGGCTGTTTTTAATCAACAAATTTTCCTCTTTTTGTGCTGGCTAGAGACACACTCAGAGGACACTATGACGGCTTACTATTTAATGCATAATGCTTGCATGCAGTCTAGGTTAATTAACAACTTTGCTTCCATACAAAACTGCTTATCCAATAAGCAGTGCCTGGTTATAGCCAGAAGATATTTTGTTATAGAATCCACGAGCCTTGAATACATGTTGCTTTGAACTGGTGTTACCACAGAAATTACATGCTTTTAGCAGCAAGGCAACCGACTACACATTCTGAATTACCAGCTTTAGGTATTCAGGAACTTTAAGCATATCGTTATAATCAAGTTTTATCGACAAATACCACTGAACAGGGCTAACAAATCAATCCATGATAAATACCTGAACTTAAGTGAACATGACAATTTTTATTTTATTTTATTTGAATTAGACCAATTCAAAAGCCAAAAGGAAATACTGACCATGTTAAAACAAACAAACAACTAAAAGCACTTGCTGGTATAGTTATAAATGTCTGTTGTGTTAAGTATAGGACTCAACAACACAATTATTGCATCTGCAAGACACCATCATCTCTCTTTACCAAGTGAGAAGGCTCGTTAGGAAAAAAAAAAAAATCATTTCTAAAGCATCTGCATAGCTGATGCCCGAGAGTCAGGGTACAGGGTACAGGGGTCAGGGGTCATCACTCACCTCCAGCAGAAGGGGTAGCTGTGCTTGAAGGATCCAGCGTTGACCAGCCGCCCGTTCTCTCTCAACCACTTGATGATGTTCTTGTCTGCGTCCTGACAGAAGCATTGGCAGATACGCTTAAAACCACACACACGACAATATGAAACGCATTATTCTCCAACACACCCATTAAGTTCATACTGTGCAATACAAAGAAAGTTTTATGGCCACCACAAAAATCATTAAACCAAATCTTATGCAGTGCAGCACACTGCTGCAGTATTATACATAAAACACCTAATCAAATCCTTACATTATACAGTCAGCTCTCCCAATTCTGCAGGAAGAAATTCCCACTTCTCACTGACATGCTCAAAAAAAGGCAAAGTAACACAGTAAACACAATTACTGTTTTTACACTAAAGTTTTAATGTAAAAGTTTTGTTTCAGCAGTCAGTTTAATTATATTAACATCTCACAAACAAAGAGCCAAAGCAGGACACTCATGTTTTTTTTTCCATCATTATTTCACATGCTGCCTTGAACTTGGCGCTACTCCTACAACAACGCTGAACAATCCTATTAACTCAATTTAATGGAAACCGGCCCCAGACTGGGAAGCCATCAACCTCCTGTCGATTATCTCATTTTAACCTGAATAGATATGAAAAGCATAACTAAATCGTCTCTCCCTCATGTTTCAGGCATGTACCCAAACCCTGTACCCAAACCCAGGACCCAAATGGCAGTGTGGGCAAAATTCAACAGTTGCTCTTTGGTATACAAAAAAAAATGTCCTATAATGATGACATCAGTGACCCAAAATATCACCATTTCCGGTATTGTTATAATATAGCAAAAGTGTTTAAAAATCAGTAACAAATCCAAACAAATTCACAGTTAAGAAACTAAATAATAACTATCATTCTAACTAATTGTAGCATCTTAAAACCTTTTTTAATGCAGATTCCCTTTAATTTTACTATCATAAAATAAAACGAATATTAATCACTTAACTGCTGACCATCTAGTTTTTTTGCACACTCCATTTCATATCACATTAAGGAAAGACAACGTTAAAGCTTCTGATTCATATTAAATAAAAATGATCAAAGTGAAAGAACCACAAATGTGCGCGATTCATTCTGGTGTCCAAAACAAAGATCAATTTTGTTATAAACTATTGCTGATAATGGGCTGTTACACTATAAACTACCTAATCGCCTAACTTCACTTTTGGGGTATTTAACAGCATCCATTTCAGACATAGGTTATACATATTTCATCGACTATTTGCCATCTCTCTTGACTGTCCTGAGAACACCTTGGTATCCTCCCCCAGAGGAGCAGGAGGAGGTGGTGGGGGGGGGAGAGGGAACCCGCGACCCGGATGAGCGGTGGAGGTTGGATTGTTGGCATTTGCAATCGCAAGATTCCCGTGTCCTCTGAAAAAGGCATCAGAAATCAGCAGACGGGGTGAGCTGAAGCTAGATACGAGCAGAGCAAAGGTGAGATTCCGTTGCCGCTTCAGCTTCAAATCTGAGGCACCAGCACACTGGAGGTACTTGGCAAAACCGCTCAGAGTCGCGCCCATTATCTTGCTGCGGAGCATAAGTGAGTTCGGCTTAACGCGCGGTACGTATGATGAACACGGGGCACAGAGGTGAATGGCTCTTTCCCTGTAGAGACTGTTCCTGGAAGACTTCCTCCCTTGGGTGGAGCAGCTGCTATGTTCCTCTGCATGTCCTCCTACCAGGGCTAAAGTGTTCACCTACTGCTATCAACCCACGCCCCTGTGCTAAATCCTATGCTAGTCAGAAACTACATGAAACCCTTAACTCTGATGTTGGCTTTAAACAACGAGGAGGATTTATAATAAGGGATAGTTAAACTAAAGGAGAAAAAACATGGTAGGTTCAGAATGACGACAACAACGACAACAACAACGTCCTTTTCAAGGAGCGGCCTGATATCTCCAAACCTGTAGTTCACTAGGACAGGTAAGAGGGGTGTTTTTTTTTGTTTTTGTTTTTTTTTTTAAATCATACAATAAAACATTAAGCAATTGTGTATAGCACAATCGGGGATAAGAACCACAACAAAGTACAGACATACATGCTGGGTATCTTTTCTTCTATCTGACCTGCTGACAGCAAATAAACAGCTCTTCAACCCTGCCTCTGCTATGTTATTGACTAGATACATGACACCAATAAACTTCAGCAATCTGCCTGGATGAGGATGCACATCTATACTGACCCCAGATGTAACATGGAGGTTGGTTCGATTGGCCGAAGAATCGCCAAGGAAAACAGTTGGAGAATTGTATAAGTTGTTTGGGAGGGTTGCCAAGTGAAGGCCTTTGCTGTCAAGGACACACAAACATCTACACTTTGTCTAACGTTACTTGAACTTTCCTGGATTGCCGTTTAATGGTCAGATGACACCAACATACAACATTTTGGCAAAACCCAGAAGTTGGTTTGGCAAAGACACAAAGCCAAGGCGCCTCACGCTCACGGCAAAGTTTGATAGTGGCTATGCAATGTGGGGGGGGGCTGTTTTTCTTCCAAAGGCTAGAACATTTAGTTTGGATATATAGCATCATGGACTCCATCAAGTGCCTGCAGATATTACATCAAAACCTGCTTGCCACAAACAGGAAGCGTACACTGGGCCATGGATTCAGCAGGACAGTGATCCATTCCTCAAAATCAACACACAATTCCCTGACCACAAGATCAAGGTGTAACCAGAAGAGCTGAAGAAAGAGGAAACTGAAGGATCTTCAGAAATTCTGCATGGAGGAAGGGTCTCACATCCCCTTCTATGCATTTTCCAATCTAAGCATTAGAAGAAAAATCTCAGCACTTATTCTTGCAAAGAATAATTCACCAATAAACGAAGGAGTGCCAACAACTGTAGCTCACAGATTTGAGGGTGGGGGTGGGGGGATTCATATATTTTTTTCTTCTTTAAGTTATTGTATTTCAAATAAAGGTTAGATCTTTGTTTGTTACATTTGAGTAAAAGATCAAAGATATGATGTTTTAGAGGTTTTGTGAGCCCACGTTTACCAGGGTCAATATTTTTTAGAGGGCATTGTACCAATAAAAATCTCAAGAACTGTAATGATCTTTTCAATGTTCAGAATTTCAATTTTGGATTCTACCAGAACAGACTTGCATTGTTTCAATATTCTAAAAGCACTGTTTTTCCTCATACTGCATTTCTTTTCACCCTCTGCCTGAAGTGCTTGATTATAGCTCCTGTGTCTTTTTCTGATGATTTCAGTCTGCTCTGATTGGTCAACGTGCCCACTCTATTTTGAATGGTGCACTGTCGAACCAGATCAGCCCCCGTCTCAGGGTAAACACAACAGCTACAATCATGAAGAGTCATTTAAGAGTCATAACAATAAGCTCTACACTCTTGTAAGCTTCAGTAGCCACAGTCCCTGCAGCATACAAAAGCAAAAATCATTGACAATCCATTTCTATTATATTAAACTGACGTGATTAAAAATAATTTTGTAATGCTTGGTTGCCTGTCTGGGCAAGTGCTCCATTCTATACTACGAGTCCATGGGTAAAATTCCTAGCTCTATCCTCGCCTACCTCTGTGACATCACTGAAAATTGTAAGTCGCTCTGGATAAAAGTGTCTGCCAAACGCGTGAAATGTAAATTTACGGATATGGGCAGCCAATATTAACAAGTAGAGAAAGAAATCTTGGTAACTCTATTTCCATCCAAACTAACACCTTCAGAGTAGCTAACAAAAGCTAGGGGTGGAGGATCTGTAGAATCTTTACAGGACTGAATAATGTCCACAGCAGTGACATTTAATCTTGCTCCAAGACCGAATAGTCATTAAAACACATTTTGTCCATTTCCTCTTTCAAACTGCCTCTTTTTTGAAGGGTAATTTCATATATTGGCTGCTCCTTTCACACCTCACAGTTTAACTACCTGGTTCCTCCCCTTTCTGTTGTGAGGAAACATTTTAAAGCATTTCATGGAGTTGGAGTTGATAAGAGCTTACTGTGAGCGAAATCTTTGTGACCTTAATGGTTCCAAAATGAAACTGGTCCAAGCTGTTCCTAGATGGCAGTAGAACTATCTGCATAAAATGACATCCTGCTATGACAAAAATGATCCACCCTACAGCTGGGATTCTGGTTCCTTTTTAGGTTCCTAGCCACCCACTTCATCATCAGGCACTAAAGTTTACTGAAACTACAGCTGTATCCGGCACTCTATAGTTCTGCCTTTTGGTGACAGAAACCAAAACTTCTGAGTCCTCATGAAATACAGTGTGCATGGTTTCAACAACGAGAGAGGAAGCCATAACCAGGTATGACCCAAGCACTAGGTTCATAGCGTGTTAGGAAGGGAAGGGGAATTGTTAATGCTCCTACGCAGTGATTCTACAAGAGCTGAACTCTGCTGCTGGAGCCCCAGTCTGTTTCCTGGGAGCCCATCGAGTGGGAGGACAGTAGAGCTCCTCTCTCCGTTAATACTGAATGATGTGTAAACCAAACAAGGACAACCATATGCTGGGGCCTGCAGAAAGAGCTCAGCAATTAACACAGTCCTGCAGGTAACCCTGAGCTACTCCAGGGCACCGCGTGGGTGGAAGCTGACAATCTGTGGTGACTGGCTTCACGTGTTTCAGAACAAAGACAAATGGGAAGGGGGGGGGGGTGTACAGGTGTATGATTTGAATATTTATTTTCAGGTTTCCTTACATTTAACTAGATCCTCTTTTAACCTGCAAGACTACCAAGATGATTGAAAGCACATCTACTTTCCAGCATTCATGAAGCTTTCCACTGCATCTCCACAAACTGCTGCACACATGACTTTGTTCATCCTGTCAATACACTTTGAGGAACGTGGCAGAGCCGACTGGGCTGAGGTCCTCACTGGCTGGTATATTTCACATTAGTGGGGGGAGTGAGGGATACCCCCCCCCCACAAATATAATGCCACCAACAGTGTGGAATTAGGGATGCAAGGCACTCAGAAATATACACATACCCTAGAATGATTAAATTATAGCCAATTGTAAAGGTATTTCTCTTTACTTGCTTGGGATTAGGATTAAAAAGATATACAGTTTTATATAAACTGGATCAAGCATTTACTGTGAATTAAAAGTGAAAAATAAACTGTACCTTCACATACTGCCCAGCAAAGTGAGTGACCTCGGAGGTGAAACACCCAGAGGAGTCCACAGGGCAGATGGGTGGTGAGTCTCTCTGGATGATGTCATATTCCATGCAGACTCGGTAATCATCCTGCAGAGAGGCGGAGATCAGCAGTTGTGAGGTCAGCACTTATTCCAAAGGAGGGGCAGGGCCAAGGGTGGGGTCGACAACAACTGAACATGTCGACTCCTCACAGAAGCTGAACCTGAACAGCCATTTTTGCCACAAGTACAATTGCTGCCGAGCCCCACAGCTTTAGAAAAACACATACAGCACTGCAGAAAATGCATGTGCAGGCATGTGGGTGTCTCAGGTCTGGGCAGTGCGCCTCCATTCTGAAGCTCAACATGATGTTTTTATTCACCGGGAAATTCTGGACTTTTTTTTGATACCTTTAGCTTTTAATGGTCTAGATTTTTTTTGCCTTGTTTTCGTTGTTGTTGTTGATGTGTTGCCGTTTACAGCCAGGACTTTTTTTCTTATTATTCAGAAGAATACTTGAACAAGGGAAATATTTCAAAGATTCTCTTAATTAAGGCTTTAGCTTGAAGTCTTCCAAAAATATTTTATTTTATTCTATATGCATTTTTGGAATATTCGGCTTATTACTATGCACCAGCCGCTGCTCAAGGGTGCAGCGATTACATTCGTTTCGAGTTGAAGGCAAACACAGAGACCCTGTCCTGGTTTCTCCCCTGTGATTTGAGAAGACTGACATGGTTCACTGTGCAAACGCTCCACTGAAGCCCGATGGTGGCTGACACTCACAGTAATGAGCCATCAGTTCCCCCCCACCGCCTTCAGAGAACGTGTTCCTCATCGGTTTAAACGCGGGCCAAGGTCTCGGGCTCAGTCTAGGAGGATGCCCTGGCCTTCCGTGCATCCAAAAGCCCTCACACTTTCAGAGATTAGGCCGTTTAGGTGGGCAGCCGTCTACCCTCCAGATAAGAGTTCACACACTAATCCTAAGCACTAATACTCTCCTCCAGATATTGCCTCTGGCTTTTTTTTTTCCTTTTTTTTGCCTTTTAAGAAATGGAATCTAGTTTTATATTTTCACCCATGGAGTGACGTAAAAATGTCACTGTTAATGTAAAGCTTTGCACCACAGTGTAATGTATATTAAAATGGGATATTTCTGGGATTTGTGCTCGTTATGAAGGGATATACACAATTTGTTTTAGACTAAAAAAATCTGGCTGATATCAAAGGCACTTTGAGCTTGCAGATGAGCAGTGGACCAGTGCCAACCATTATATACTGTTTGGTCAGTAAAATGAGCCAATATTTAGTTCCCATAAATCTGTTAGAATCAGCAAAAAAATCTCACCAATACAAAAAGACCACCAGTACGAGTACGATTTAGCAGTGCGGTTCAAAGCGGACAGTAAATCCAGTCATTCTCACATCCTTAAGCCAAACACATACACATATCAAAAACTGCTTAAGCCTCAAGATGCAAATGTGGGTCTAATACAGTATTGGGACGGTAAGCACTCCTGGGGGGCGGGGTACAACCATGCAAGCTCCCTATAACACTTCATACTTTCAAAGCCGTGAAATCATGTTAAAGTGTTGCAGACTTACAGCGCCAAAGTAAGGTGCCTGATGAACCACTCCAGTACCTTCCTCCTCCCGAACATAACCGTCCAGCACTACTGAGAAGGCTCCATTCTCTTTACACTGGACAAAAGAGAGAGCAATTAAAAGCTTCAAGGATGTCAGCCCAACAAATGGAAACAAATGAAATCTTTAGCCTAACGCTAACTGCTGTTAAGGTGTGTCCCTGCTAGCTTCGGTTCTGTTAGCAATGCTAGCTTCGGTTCTGTTAGCAGTGCTAGCTTCGGTTCTGTTAGCAGTGCTAGCTTCCGTTCTGCTAGCAGTGCTAGCTTCCGTTCTGCTAGCAGTGCTATATTGGTCACGCCATCTCCTAGCATCCCTTCAGCCATGAGCATCTCCTGAGACACTGACATGGAAGGGTTATGGTTAAGGTTGGGGTTTAGGGTTAGGGGTTTCCCAACCACGAGAAGATTGGTTGAATAAGCACTCACCTTGATGAAATATTCAAAAAGAGGCTTGTATCCCTTCCCTTTCAGTGTCTTACCAGGGAACCTAAAAAACGCAACATTTATGTAAATATTCAACATAGAACTTTATTCACAAAGGCCTTCAACATGTAAAGCGTGGCTGAATTCTCATGCAACAGAAATTACAGGGTTCAAAACACTAAATTCTCTCACTCACCATGTTACCTCCATAGTATAAAATGCACTACCATTAGCAAGCACTTTTTTTTTTTTAGTAGTAGTTGACCGATATTGGTTTTTCAAGGGCTGAGATCAATTCTGATTTTTAGAGAGTGGTGCACCTAATGACCAATAAATATTAGATTGTACTTCAATACAGGACATTTAAAGAAATACCAATGGGCTATCACAAACAATAAAATGTTAATTAAGAATATTTTACAAACTGCCACTGATAATATCAAGTACGAAATAAGGAACAAGGTATGTGAAATGGTCCTTCTATCGGAAATAGTAAAACAAACCCCCAGGTACACACTGGCATTAAACCATTTTCTTTTCTAAAGATCACTGTGAATAGGCTTCTACTTTATTGAACCGTCCTCAAGTCTGTTTTGCTTTATACATATAGAGTAAGATTTCAATTAACATATGATAAACATATCTAACTGGGATCCAACAGAAACCAGTTTCTTTTATGCTACTTCGAACATTGTCAAATGGATAGTGTGGCAAATGTGTAAAATATAAATGCAAGTTTAAAGTGTAAATGTGAAAATGTAAATGCAAGGATGGTACTAGTTCTATTCCAGCCACTGACTGATATGCAGACGACATCCAAGTTGTTCCAGCCCCATCACCCCAGTAATTGTCCATTTTAAGTGATTGGACTATCTGCATAGATGTCAAGATCACCAGCAAATTTAATGGTCTGCCAATATATTAGCTGACCACTACTTTTTAACCTATTAACTGGTGCCCTTGAGTGATTTATCAGGTTACATGAAGAACACCTTAAATCGATTAGTGTAATTCCTGATTTAATAAAAAGTGTTACCAATGAACAAACATACTTTGAGATTTTCAAATAAAACATTATTTCAACCATTTTAAAATACTGTAACAATTGCAACACTGCTGCACTGGGCCTTTTAGAACTACATGATCTACCTTTTCTCTGTCTCTTCACTCGGTGTCCCACTGGCTATAACTGGAGGACTGGGATCAGTTCAAGAAAAGCAATAAGCCACATAAAGTGAACCTGCCTTTGTGCCATCAGTGGTGTCGAGACAGACTAGGCAAATTTCTGCCAGGAGATTTGCAAAAACCTGAAGCAGACATGAAAACGGCCTCGTCTCTAACATCACAGGAGCGTCCGGTGCCACATGGGCGACTACGCGGTGTCACTCAACCAGGTGTGATGGGATGACAACTGGGATGACATCTCGGCACCGCGGAGAGCAGCCATGGGTCACACATTTCAGTACCCTTGCAGTGGACAGTGTTGGAGCCGGTGCCAAAGAGAGCAGCAAACTGCCTTCTGCAACTGCAGCCTCTCGGGGAAATTTCAGAGAGGCATCAAAAAAAGGAACGTAACGGACAGGGGAGCGTCAAGGAACGTAACGGACAGGGGAGCGTCAAGGAACGTAACGGACAGGGGAGCGTCACTCATGTTTGCATCGGTATTCATATACATAGATGGTAACCTCCCCAGCACTGCTTGAGCCTCACTCTCACCCTGCCATCTCGCCCCTGGAAGCACCCTGCAACCCCTGGACACTTCCACCACATCTCCACCCATCTACCACCACACCTCCACTCCTCAAGCCTCTGAATCTGGGAGGTTTCATGGTCACATTAAACAAAATATGACTACGAATTCAAACTCTTCCATCACTGCAGCTACAGCTATATCTCCGTGTGGAGAATCAATAGGACACAATCAATACAATCAATTTTTTTTTTTTTCAGGACTTGAGATTATTTGTCAATACCCGAGGCAGAGATATTTCCATAAATATAGAAATTCGCTCAAGCAATTACTGGTCTGGTATGACTAATAGATACACTTCAATGAACTTCCTTTGCATTCAGATTAGTGGCTCCCCCCAACGATAAAAGAAAAAGAGAAAAAAAATCAATCGATATTAATCAATGCCTCTTTACCACACCCTCTCCCCCTACCACAGCACATACAGGGCCATGTTTACATTAGATAGAGGCAGCCATGTTTTGAAGACGGACCGTCGATTCGGGCTCAAGGAATGTATTGTGAAAGCGCATTTATTCTGCCAGAACTCGTCAAAGGGTGCATGATGATATAGGAAAGTGCCTCGAGTCGCAGGCAGAATCCAAGACAAGTTTGCCCTTCTGTGATTGAAAATGACAGTAATATCCACTGCCAAGGTTTCTAATAAAGCTACAGCTCAGAATCCTAACGTCAGTGTCGTTACAGGCACGTTGCTTTTATAGGCAGGGCTGACACCTGTCATCACGCGCTGTATAAATACGTGGGCTTTACCCGTAAAGCTCAAGGTGCCAGCTCCGTAACGGAGGGCGTGGCCTGCAGACGTGCCTGGGTTTCGGAAACTTACTTGTCCAGGATGGTGTATTCACTTTCTGACTTGAACAGAGCTCCAAGTCGTGCCTCCATCATGATGTAGACTTTATCAGTGGCGTTGTCTAGAAGCAAGAGAAGATAGAGGGAAAGTCAAAGACCCAAACAGGGGGAAGGGGGGGGGGGGGGTGGAGGTTTGGAGTCATCATGATCAAATAATCTGGACTGTTGTAGGGATGAACACGAACCATAAAAAGAGACGTGACTAACTGCAAAGGATCAGTGCCAAAAGAGAAAAGGGAATCAGGGCAGAAAGACAATCTAGAACAAGGTCTTAAGAGATAGAAAACAAGCCTGTTTTGTACCGAGCTAGACTAGTCGTTCACATGAATATTCCTTGACAAGCAATTAACTCCTTTAAGCGCGTGTGTCTAGTTTAGGTTCTAAAATAAGATTCAGAGATATTGCATTGAGGGCTGTGTAGATATCGTCAAACCATGCCCCTTTAAGGAGTCAACATTATAAATAAAATAGAAAAAAAAAACGAGCAGGAATGAAAAGCATACTAACATACATCCCAGCAACAGCACAATACAAAAAAGGGGAATTCTATAAAAGGTAAAGCAGGAGGACAAACTACTCTGTTAAACACACAGTGCACAAAACCCACAAAGATTCTAATCAGCCCTGTGAAGTTAAACCATGGCAGGCCACAGCAGAGTACACACAGTTGTTGTCAGCATGCAGTGAGCCATCATAAATCAAACCACACATCCTAATGCTTCC
Source organism: Tenebrosternarchus preto (assembly GCA_025802075.1). Taxonomy (NCBI): domain Eukaryota; kingdom Metazoa; phylum Chordata; class Actinopteri; order Gymnotiformes; family Apteronotidae; genus Tenebrosternarchus; species Tenebrosternarchus preto. The sequence goes on along the minus strand of JAOYMR010000018.1, from coordinate 7,575,488 downwards.
ACGCTGCGGTACACAAGACCACACAACCAAGTGCAATCAGTGCCTTCTCTGAATAAAGGCATCGTGCTGTAGCTCAGAGACAGAACTACAGCATTGTTTTTAAAAAAAAAAAGCATGTCATGAATATGCAGCTCGGCAAACTTTATCTGCCTTTTAGAGTCAAACGGCGGCCGAAACCATCACAGTTAGCACCAACTTCAAAGGACTGCAACAATCTGTGAAACGGCAGAATGTGATTGAGCCTGAAAAACTGGAGCTGGAGCAGAAACTGGGAGAAAGGGTTAGAGAGAAAGAGACAGAAAAAGCGAGAGAGAGAGAGAGAGAGAGAGAGAGAGAGAGAGATATGCAGGAAGAAAGAGAGAGAAAGGAGGGGGGGGGGGCACATCAATAAGAGATGGCACTTCCCCAAGGCACGAATGACTGCACAGGCCAAGGAGACCCACTGGCAGGCCTGGGTGCCTGATAGCATCGACGCAGAGCAGACAACTTCCTGGCATTAGTATTCTGTGCATCCCTCCCATGCAGCACGACCTGCTGCCGCCATTGCCGGATGCGAGCTAAGAGTGCCCCCTGCTGACGGCCGAAGGTCGGAGCACCCTGCCCAGGCAAAGTAGGTCAGCCACTTACTATGGGAGCTTTCATAAGGGATCCGAAACGGCGCTTAAAAAAAAAACCAAAAAAAAACGGACGAGGGATTATTTTTATATGTGAACAAGGACTAGGCTGTTTTAAAGTGACCTGATTTGAGAAATTGTTTCAACCCACATCTTCCGACGTTCTGCACTTCATAGAGGAATCAAGGCGAAGGAGGAGGGCCTGGGATGCCGATGGACGTTCTGATATTTGTCACGTTTTGTTGCACGACATGCTGATGCACTTTTGGCAGCATTACACAATTGCTGAACAAACGCATAAAGATGATGAGCCCCGAAGAGCAGGAGAACAGCAGGTCACCGGAACAGCTCGCACCAACTTTAAAACCCACCCACAAACTTCTCTAGGGGCTTCATTATTTACTGATAATAGTCATCGTCATCCCACGCGCACACACTAGGACATCAAAACAAAAATAATAAAAATAATACAACCAAAGGCTAATGCTATGTAATATGAAGAAGTTTCTCCATCCTCAAGTCCTGGCAGCACTGCTAGAGGTCTAGAGCCTGGTGCTGACCTTTGACCTTGACATAGAGGAACTCTGGGTTGACACACAGAGCTAGGTTGCTGGGCAGGGTCCAGGGTGTGGTGGTCCACGCAATGAGACAGACGTTCTCGTCCTCCAACAGGGGGAAGTTCACGATGACGGACGGGTCCTGAACGTCCTGTTATGGAGGGGAGAAAAAAAAAAAAAACCTCAAAAAATGCTAACAAAACTGGTCTGAAATTTGGAGCATAGGAGGATTCCTCATTATTAAGGTTAGGAGCGCAGAAAATGGTACGTTTGTCACGTAACTAACAAATCATACCAAACCACAATGCGTACTTTAGATCTTTGTGGTGTCAACTAACGTGGCTTAATATTCAGGGTTTTCAGTTTGAAGGATTGGTCATCATCTGCGTTGCCCATACCTTGTAGTTCTGGTGAGATTCAAAGTTAGACAAGGGTGTATTGCAGGCTGTGGAGAAGGGCATGACCTTCACCCCTCTGTAGACGAGGCCTTTATCATAGAGCTGCTTGAACACCCACCTGGCAGACGACAGTAGAAAATTACATACGATTCTAAGGAGTTCAGCATAATATTCAAAATATGCTCCAATTTTGCAATTTGGTTTCAGGTTCAACCCTACATGTGCCAGGCATCCTCCGTCCTATACTAAACACTCAAATGCCCTCTTGGGGACTTTTAAGCCAACGTTGCTTTTGAGTGGAAATCAAAGTATTGGCTGAGTATGCACTCTAATGGGATGTAAAAGCACTATAAAAAAACTCCTTTCCCTCCACATTTTATTGGTTTACAGACCATTTCCATGACCAGTGGACCAATGGACCAAGTTTCATATGTACGGAGGGGCTCGTGCCCATGATGCAGATAAAATGTCTATTTCTGAGAAGTGAGAGCCTGAATGAGGTGAGAACCTGAAACTACCTGAAAGGTTTTGGAAATTTAATTGCAAATGTGACTTTCACAAAGGCTGTTTATGCTTGAATTCAATGACGGATACAAAGCCTAGCATACTGAGACACGGATAATCTTCAGATCCATAATGACACTACGAGTTACCAGAGCAGTGAAATGTTTGATAACAAGGAAATGTACAGAAATAAATATGACCGCTGGCCTGAATCATCACCATCATTACTGTTGACATTTTGATTGAGTAAAGTTCTGCATATTGTCAAGCCATTACTGCTGAGATCATACAAGTGATTATCTGCGTATAAAATCAACATCACTGTGATTATCCATGAGTAGGATTATAACCATGCTAATTATTGTTGTTATTTATGTGAAAGCAAGTAACCGCTCATAAAACTTGAAGAACAACTGTTTTGCTGCTGTTGGATGACATGGAGAACAAGGGAACCAGCCACGAGTCTGCAAAAATCCTGGGCCTTTGGTGTTTTTGGTTTGGTTGTGTTTTGGGGGGTTTTTTTTGGCATGACTAATGAGTAGAGGGTTCTGAGTCTCTGGAGCTGCTTGACAGACACAGGAAAGCCAAGAAGGCCTGGTGGTGTACAGGAGCTGACCGGACATGCACACTGTTGCATTTCTGCATTTAGTCACTTGATTGGTGGTTAGAAGTGAGAGTGGGTTTTTTTTTTTTGTTTGTTTGTTTTAAAAGTAATGTCTATGTGTACAACATCTGAAATTTGTGCTTGCATTACTTTGAGAGGATTCGGGTGCTACAGGGACTCTCGATCTGTGCTTTCTTTAAAACCAGATTATTCTTACTCTTATAACCACACAATGTACATTTAAAAAAAAACTGTTTATTAGTTCAGTTCCAAAGTCCAGTAGAAAACCTAAGAGGCAATCCAAAAGATGAGAGAAGCTTACGTAAGCTTTTAGCACATTACACTGACATTAAGAGGAAATCTCACTGGTAGTCGATGCTCGACTAGGTTTTTTGTGAAAAGAAATCCATGAAGCTTTGTTCACGTTCCACAGTCTAGTTTCATCTTGAATCAAAACATAAAAACTTGCCACTGCAGTAATTGCAGAAATATTTGCAAAAAGTGAGTTTGGGGGGGGGGTTTGTGTGTGTGTGTGAGTGAAAGACTGCATGCTAAAAATTCTCCCTCTTTGCATTAATACATTCAGTTCTGCTTGACTAGCATAGCAGGCTACAACTTTGACAGTAAGCTGTCAATCAAGGCATGCTCATCGGAATATGAGGACTAGGCCCAGAACTGCCTGAGCTAAGACAGTAAAGACAGTTGAGTTGTTTTTAAAAGTATACTTTAAGCAGCAGCATATCTTACCAGACGGTCTCCATGAACCAGGGGTAAAGGGTCTTGTAGTCATGCTTAAAGTCAATCCAACGGCCCATTCTCATTATTGAAGTCTGACACAAACAAAATAAACGTGTGTTACAGTAACAATTTTGGTTTAGACAAAAATCAATTACACATTACCTACTGTCGTGACGGTTCATCCTTAGAGTTTGACCTTCCAAAGTTTCCTGGAAGTCTTGGCCTTTTCCAAGACCTATCTGACCACTTTTAACCATTTTGGCAAATCCCTTCAAAAGTTTGGAAGTCAGGAGATCTCTCCATGTTACCACAATGCCATCAACAAACCCCCACAGACACCTTAGGATCAAGAAACATACTTTTTGCAGAACCTCGCTGGGCTAAGAGTCCTATTATCGGTTAAGCAATCAAAAACACTGACAGACCTTTTAATACGAGGAAATAATCATGCACTTGTTGTTTCTTTAAATTCAGGACTAACGCAGTGATGGACTGGACACAGAAATGCTGAGAAACCAGCAGCTGTTCCTGACATGACCTGCTCATTTCAGACAACGACACGGTGGTTAACAAAACCTGAGGTTGCCATGGCTTGAAGAAACATGTCCACACCATCACCCAGAAGCAATAATTGATGGACATGTTTTGTTTTATCCTGAAACTAGAAAATAATAACGTTTACTAAATTGTTCACTATAAAAACATACCTTGGACTTGGAACCTGGATTGCCTTACTTCATTTGGTCATCACATCACAATTTCGAAATTAAACAAACACCTTGAATTTTTACATTTGTTCAGTGCCCCCACCCACCTCTCGTCACAAAGACCAGAGCTTTTGGTGCAGCGATTCATGCTGTCGGCTCAACAAAGTGTCCGTTTCAGATGAACCCCACTAAATCTAAAGCAGCTGAGAATCATATTCCCAGTTCCCACACACCTGCTTACCTCCCACTCGTTGGAGTACCTCATCACAATACTCCTACACTGCTTGTTGTACTCCGCTATACCCATCTTGGCAACGTCCTCTGGCCCTTTGATGCCGAGCGTTTTATCAATCTCGTATTCCTAGAAAAGATTAAGTGTGATGAAGTGAAGATTAAATCCCAAAAGCTCAGGAAATGCAGACGGAAATCGCAAGCTTCCCATCATGAGGTATTGTGGCAAGTACGCCAGTGTAGTCCTTAATGATGAATACCAGCTACAGAAACATTTCAAGGAGCAATGTATGAAATATATGATAGCATAATGGAAGTGAAAAATGCATCTACATGGTACAGGACAGGAAGTACTCAATAATTTAATAAACCTGTTGCATAATTATTTTAGTAAATAAATAATGGCCTCATTTGACACAGTATTTCTACAAGCAGTCATGTAAAAAACAACTAACATTTTATTCATTTTGTAAGAAGACAATTCTGTTTTTGTTGTGTTCGGTAACCAATGACATTGTTTTGTTAAAATGGAGATAACTGGTTCTGCGTAGTTCATTAAAGGCATTAAATGAGCTTGACACCTGCACATTTGCATCTGTACCCTTGATAAACAATAGACCCAAAAAACAACTGCATCATACTGGGTTAAAACACTTAAAGCGAGTGCACACTGAAGTAAAAACGGATATACCATCACATCTGCTAGGAAAAGTTCTGGAAAATGAGGCTTTCAGCAGTTCGGCTAAAGCGGTGCGTCCACTGCCTTGAATCACAAAACCTGCCAAGCTGTTTTGCCTCTCAGGACTGTGGGATGCAACAGGCCTCAGTAACTATTGTCCCCCACAGACATTTCCTGACGATTAAAAAACAACAGTACAGTTGAGATGGCTGGAGAGAGCAGATCTAGTCCTAGACCTCCTAGACTGGTTGCACCATCACTTTACAGGAACAATAACACCAATTGGAAACATCTCTACTGAAAGATTGCATGGAAACAAACAAAAAAATAGTCAGTGACAATTATTCGCAACTGTTTGCTTATGAGCTTTTGTATTCTTACCACAGGCAAGCCGTGACAGTCCCAGCCAAATCTCCTCTCCACATAGAAGCCACTTTGATGGGCAAATCTAGTGACAATGTCCTTTATAGTACCAGCAAGGATATGTCCATAGTGGGGTAGACCAGTAGCAAAGGGTGGTCCATCATAAAAAGTGTACCTGCAAATTAAAAATAAACACTCCACTGAACAAATATGAAACTCGTTAGATCAGCTGAAGTAAAATGGGCAGATCCAGCAAAACAGCATTCCAATGAACAATAAAAAAAAAGAATAAAAAGCTGAAAGTAAAACTAACCAATTTGCCTCTACTAAAGCATGTTCTGGATTAATTACAAACTACACTTTAGGCTGATGTTAAATGTGTATTCAAAATGATAATCGTTCATTTTGACTTACTTTGGCCTGTTTTTGGACTGTTTCAGACATTCCTGGAAACAGTCCTTGTCCTTCCAGAACTGGAGAATTCGCTCCTCCTCAGAGGGAAAGTGAATGGATTCAGATACTGGTTCGACCATGGTGTCTTCTGCAAAGCAAGAACAGATACATCTGGATTGAAATGTATAAATATATAAATTGGCATAATTTAACATTCATAAGATCAGATCAAAATTGAGGAAACATTACTAAACTAAATCAGGTTGGTATATCACAAAGCAGGATTCCCTATCTAGCCGAACAGCTCTAATAATTAGACATGTAAGGTGCTCTAGAAAAGAGTGTCTGCAAAATGTTGTAAATGTAAACGACTTGTGCTAAAAGTCAAGCCTGTCCATTAGAAGAAGAGGCGAGTTCCCCACATGTATATTACATCAATACAAACGTCATCTATATTGTGCACTGTCATTCCCATGAAGTATGTCAGAGTAAAAGCATGTTAAAACTGCACACTCCCTGGAAAAACACAGCTTGTATTTAAACTAAAAAAGAAAGTTTGAGCCTTCTACATAAGCTCTAGCTTATTTTTCCGACGTTCTCCTGATGTAATCTTGCTAGCTGAGTAATTATTTTGTACCGGCTATATGTTAGACTATATTTTCTAGCTACATTCTCCGACTTTATACAGATAACATTATTTGACGTTGCTGCACGAGAACGCAATTTGGTTTGGCTATCTTGACTTTAACACTTCAGCCGTATCGACATACTGAACGTCCCAAGTCCTAGAACGCAAGAAAGGTAGCTATGCACTTAAGCACTATTTAGGTACGTGTAACCCCGATCTAAATCTGAGGTTTTATAAACGCATGTTAACTTACACGCGGTGGTCTTCGCCGGGTCGCCGAAGAAGAAGCCGAAATAAGGAAATGATGCAACTAAACGAAAGCATGCGCGGAAACGGAAATAAGAAAAACAAAAGTCAACAAAACAAAAGTCATTGTCCTATCCATTTTTGGTTGGGTGGTTGATTGGTTGAAATTTTAAACATTTTAAAATGAATGTAAGGAAAACACTACACCCTCTGAAAAAGACATCTGTTTTCAACTTGAAAGCTTGCTTAAATAGTTTGAGATGATGGCTCCTCACACAGCTGTGCAGGTAAAAAGCTCACCTATTTTCAACCATTGTCGTTTTATCCTGATGATGTATTTTTGCTGGGTATGTTTGTCTTTCTCTGACAGATTACACTTATTAGGCCCATAATAAAGTGTCTAAACATCACTGTTACTTTGTATCTGCACCTGCAGCGCCACATCGAAATTGAGGAAGGAAGAGTGATTTTCAGTTTGAAAGAGATGCACCGTGACCACAGGGAAGCGTGTGTCAACAATATATGATCCACCCACCATGACTACTTAGGCTCCTCCTACCACAGTGTTGAAGTTGAATCTGTAACCACCTCCCTTCTGTCAAATACCCACGAAACTGTTGGGAACGAATTTCACTGTATCTTTCTCGTTATCTGTTTAGATCGAGGGTCCAGTTATCCTTGCTGTCTTCAGAATGCATTCAGGTACACTGGAGAAAACCGATTCGCCAAAGAAACGAATCCTCTCGCGGGGGATGAGCGAGGAAGAGTCGCTTCGACACATCATACAAGAGGTTAGTTCAAAAGACAAAAAATACCACTGATATTTCCGTTTAATATTAACATAGGAAGGATCGACAAATGATTATTTATCAAAGTCGTGTCGTGGGCGGGTTTTTTTGGAGGGGGCGGATTGTTTTTTGTAATAGTTTTACTTGTTATGAAACAGAAGCAAATCTCTTTTGTGTTGCGATGTGAGCGATGGCCAGACTCGCAAATCAGTGTCCTGATCTCATCTCTTTGTAAGAGACGAAAAACAAATACGTAACATTATTTCTGTTGCTTCTTCCACAGTATCTTCGCACTATATGTACATATATATATATATATATTCAGCTACCAGTAGTGATTATTATTGTGTTGTGTTGACTATCACACCCGAACATGGTAATTTGTGGGTCCTTCATATGATTTTTAATATAGAACTCTGTTTAAGAATAACTCCCACAGGAATAGCTCTGATCCACTTCTTGAGCGATCCCCTCACGAACTCTTCTTTTGTAGTCCTAATTACGTCGTCACGATTAGTCATTATTGCAAAATATTTTCCATGGATATTATGTAGTCAGTTAAGACTGTTTGAAAGGTCGCTAGATGTCGCTCGAATGCGTCGTGACGTGTGAAGCAAACAACCTATTTGAATATCAACAGAGCCATTGAACTTTCGCAGCCTTGCAAAAGAGGATCTTTGGCACATGTTGCTGATATGCATTAGCGATTTTAGATTGTTTTATAAATTAAACTAATGTGCAATCTACATACCCCTTATTCTAATCTTGAATTTTATCAATTAACATCAGTGACAGAAAATAAGAATATGTTCTTGATTATAGATAGATACTTTATTAATCCCTATGTAAATTGAGACATCCAGTCACGAAAAGCAATCAGTTAAAAACCATATAATACATAAGCACAAAACAGAGAAGGAGATAACTATACAAACTGTACTAAACTATACAAAGATATAGTCTAGGCTCGCAATTTAGAATGCAAAGGATCTGTAAGATCCTTACAGATCTGCTGAAAGATCTTACAGATCCTCTTACAGGATTTTCAGCAGATCTGGTTATAATATGGGCAGAGGTCCACTGTGCTCTGCATTGGCCTTATACCATAACTATAGGCACTAGATACCATCACTATAGGCACTTGTAGGCACAGCATTCATAATGGCTGGCAGGCATTTCTAGCAGGACATGAAGTAAATCCTCACCTGGTCTTGCCCAGTGTGCTCTACCATTACGTCAGGCTGTATCACCTCATAGAGCTTTCATAATAACTCAGTGAGATTCCCCAATACTTTTTGTCATACCTGGCTGTAAAGTTAAAATACAAATATCAGTATGGACCAGTTAAAAATAGACAGCCTCCAGAAAACAAGAAATGCCATGACAAAATGAACTAGACCTACCTGGAAAAAAGTATTTTCTGCATTAAAAAAGGGTTTGGCATTTTGACATTTGGACAGGTATGGGAGGGGGGGGGGGGGGGGAGTTGTTCAATTGAACACAGTGTACGCCACTGGTACATGCAGTTTCTGTCTGTGAGTAGTCAGTGCCTTGCACCTGCAAGGCAAAGTGTGACATATGCTAATATATGCCATTATAGTAATTGCCACCCCTCCATTAGGTACATTTATAACCCTTTAATTATAGATTGTGGCCCACTGGTTAGTATGTACTTTCCTACTACTTATACAGACGAGGTATTATTTGTATTATTTGTGTGTTGAATTCTCAACAGCCGTCGTAATTAACAAATAGCTATCTGTGTGTAGCGTAGCACATTCTGTTTTAATTACAACAATGCTTTTTTCACATCAACGGTGAGTTCATAGGCCTTAGAAGAGAGATGTGAGAGAAACGTTTGGAAATCTTTTATATACAAGCGTGGCCTATTCTCTAACCAACCATACATTTTCAAAATGTAAAATCTTTCTCTTTCCAGATCCCACTGCCCTAACACTATATGTCAGCTTGAAACTGGGACTTGTTTGGGGGGTTGCCAGGAGTTTCAGACTCCATCTTGGATCTAGCAAGCATTGCAAAACATTCTGTCCATAGTTCCTTGGTGACCTCAAACCAAAATCACACCTAGAAGTGTGAATGATGAAGTAAAACAGATTTTAAATTGTGGTTAAATTCATCATGGCCATCATGAGATCCATAGTGTAAGTGGGATTAACAGAATTTATTGTCTAGTAAAGCAATTCCATACAAAATGTTTCCTCACAGAAACTGATCACAAAGACCCTTTGATGGTCACCAGATCTCTCAGTTTGATTTATTGGCCTACTGGACCAAAACTGCTTTGGTGTATTTTTAGTTCAAGATGCTAATTTTCTAAGTGTGCAGACACTTTTTAATAGGTGTCAAAAGTGCATTTTCCACAGTCATTGACGGTGTTGGAAAGCCTATCCCCAAACCCTTACTGTTAAGATCCTGCATTTGCAGTGTGAAAGCCCAGACTGAGATGTGTCCCCGGACAGTTCAGATTTTTTTAGGACATGAGCTTAAGAAAGAAAAAAAAAACTTTCTAGAAGAAACAGACTCCATCCTCACAGAACTCCCCAACTTCCACATCCCAGAATGTTATGTGACGGAACACTAGCAAGGCATTGTTGTTTACCGTTTCCAACAGCCAAATTAGCATTTTGAGATCTTTATATATGTGCTAAATGCTAATTTCTTGTTGCTTTGCATTGTTTCTAGTGCATATGCATAGGTTCTAAATTTAACACAGGCAGCTGCAGTCTCCAGTGAATTTCTATTGGGTTATTTTCTCATAATGGTGGGTGGACAGTAACGGCAGTGTGAAGGTGCCCCTTGTGCACATTTGAGTGAAACTCAGCACCAAGTGCCACTGCAGTCAAAGTCTGGAGTGTGCAGGAGCTTTGCTGATACAGCACCATGGTGTTCATTCACTGAATTAACCACGCTCTGAGATGATGCTGAAAGCATTTGTACCGCTGACTATTAGTATAATGAATAGTGTTGTCTTTTAATCGTCTTTATTTGTCTTTTTTTTTTATTAATCAACAGTGAGACTATGAAGAACCTTAAGCAACTAGAGACATCACAGTTGCTCTACTGCACAAATTCAGGCATGTCTTAATGAAGTCAGTGTGCGTTCTAGAGTGGTGGAACCTAGTCAGAGTCTGAGGGATGTACACCACCACACGTACCTGTGTGTTGTTGACTGAGTTGAAGGAAGTTCACACTGCCTGTTGCCCTTGTGGTTTTGAAAGGGGAAGATCGTGTAGACACTCATAAGTAGAATGCAAAACAAAGATCTCTAGAAAAAAGTTCACAAAGATAAATGTTAATAGATGTTGCTGCATGTATCACCTACACTCCACAGAGGCTCCGTGTTGGGCCAATACAGTAACCATTACTGTTTCAGCTAGTACTAGTATAAATAACCAATAATTAGGATCTTGTGGTTGATGATACAGATATTAATAACCGATAATTATCACCTTGTTGTCGTAAATCCCAATATCAGCAACTGATAAATTATCATTCATGCATTTTAAAGCAACGTTGTATAGACTTTAAATAGATTGTATATGAATGGTCTGTTCTGTCTCCTCTGCTAAGTGCTGGTGTGGATGCAGTTTTTTAGATGAGAAGCACCTCAAGGAACTCACTCACTTACATTTAGGCACAAGTATACTTTCCTAGAAGGACTTATCTTTTTGTGTATCTCATTAAAGCAGTATATCCTGTATAAGAAGTAAACTTCTAATAGTCTTTTCTAGAAGGAGGCTGCATGCCACAGTTCATTTGTAAATGTAATAAAGTGTTTATAAAGTAATTTTTTAATTTTAGATAAAATGTCCAGAAAATATATGCTCCCGGCACAAATAGGAAGATAAACCGTATGACAAAACCTTACAATGTGTGTAATGTGTGGACCATCATTTAAAAAAGTTATGTCAGCCTGTAATGTACAGTTCTAATGTAATCCTGCAGAGACCACAGCTATCAGTTTAAATTACATTGGAAGAATTACGTATGTATGATATAACAAAAGAGTAAAAATACTCCAGCGTAGACATGGTACGTGGCAATGCATTTTGTCATTGTGGTGAATGTCATGCGTATTTGGTTGTGTTGTTTGTGCGCTAGGTTGAACAGACACCCACACGTCTAAGTCGTAGCGACAGACACGGCTCACTGAGAAGGGGCGGGACAAAAGACAGCCAGGTGAAAGTGACACCACAGATCACGTGAGCTCACGTGGCCATCTTTTTTGCTCTGCATCATCCAGCGTTTGCTCTGGCCTGATGGACACCGGCTCAGGGCTCACTGGGAACTCGGCCAGGTTATCCGCTGGCACAGCCTTTTTCGAAAAAACACTTGCAATAGCACCGCTTCAAGACTCCAGCAGTGCACTAAATAGAGGCCTATGTTGTATAAAAAAAATAAACAAATAACTTTTTTGGAGAGCAGATTTGGAAGAATAGATTAAAAATTTCTGGAGTTCTTTCAATAAGAAAGCAGAAACTCCCTTACTGTCTCGTTGCTTATATTTGACATAAGTGCCTGGGTTAATTCTCAAGAAAAAAAAGGTTGTTAGTGGAATATTAAAGCTTGCGACAGTGATTCACACCGCCTGTGATTCACACCGCCTGTGATTCACACCGCCTGTGATTCACACCTCCTGTGATTCACACCGAGAGTTAATCCAGCTAACTGAACAAATGACTTCCAATGATGGAATCACAGGTGTGAGGAACCCACATCAATATGTAAAACAGTCTAGTGAACATCAGTTCAAATCAATTATAGTCTCAGCATATTTTTCTTGTTTGAATAATAATTAATTTTGCTCGATCTGTTATTCACGTTTTTCTTTTATTGACCTTTTTTGTAATAGAGTGAAGAGGAGCATGCAGTGACAAATATGGTATTGTATTTAATGTAATTGTGAATGTTATGAATCATTATATAACTTACTGTGAAAACCATATTAGCAATTCGCTGCAGTCTAAAACAATACTATGATGAGAGACTTCTAGTAATCTGCATACATTGTTTTCTTCTAATATAGTTATAGCCAAATCCCACAAAAACAGTGCCACCAATCGTGTAAAGGCAAATGTGTGCTTCATGAAACAACATGAATTTACGACAACATTTTCCACACTTTCACATTTCACATACATACTAGGTGATCACAAAAAGCATTCTGGGTTTGTTTAGTACAGCACCAACCTATTGTTGTTGTTGTTGTTGTTTTTGGTGCAGACGGAGCTCCAGGCAAACTATGAGGACTGTTTACAGGAGCTGCAGACTCTGGAGCTCAAGCAGGAGGTGGTACTGTTCCAGATGGACTGCCTCCAGGATGCTGTGCTGGAGGCAGAGGAGATGCTTGCCGAAGCACAGAGAGAGGCTCATGAAATCAGAACGGTACAATTGCTAAAGCTTCTCATATTACACCTGTTCTAAGCCTACAATAAAAAGCCAGTTCCAGTCAGAAGCGTTTTGCTGTAGGTAAGTTATGTGTAAATCAGTGAAAACCTGTTATATATATATGTATATGTATATATAAAGTCTGAATCCAAGATACTCAATGCAGTGATACTTGATTGCCTGTCTGCTTTGAGGAACGTGATAAAGGCTTGTTGGAAATCCCATTCCATAAACATGGGCAGTAATATGGAGTTATATTCGCCCAGATAAGTCAAAAGATCATTTGTGATGTAGGACAAAAAGGCGCATTCTGATTTATCTCAAAGTTGTTCAGTGAGAATGAGGTCAGAGTTCTGTGTAGGAATTGGAGTTCTTTACACCACACTTGTTCATTCAAACAAACATTTCAAGTAAGGGCAAGGATTCTATGTTTTTTTATGCTGTAGAATGAATATTACCGTACATTTGAAGTTAGGAACCCAAGCCCTGAAAAACAGAGAGAATATTCTGTACTGCTCTAGAAAGAGCATTTTGTTCCGCTCGAGCGAACATTTTGTTCTGCTCCAGGGAAAACATTTTGTTCTGCACCAAAGAGAAAATGTTCTGATCCAGAGAGAACATTTTACACAGCTCTAGAGAGAACATTTTGTTCTGCACCACGAGTCCAGTGTCAACGTGCTTTGCACCACTCTAGCCGACACCATGCATAGTCATAGTCTTAGGCTTATCTCAGTTGCTCGGCCATGGAAACCTATTTCCTCAAGATCTAGATATACAGTTCTTATAGTCTTCTGATATTGTTTCCAGAGGCAGCGTCTCACCTCTCTGTGAGTTTGTTAGAGCTACTGTTTCATGGTGGAGCTTGTGTTGCTCTGCAGTTAACTGGGGCTTTCAGCGTCACGTCACTGAATCATTGAACTCTCCAGATCCATTTTCCTGTCAGTGTTTGTCTATGGCAGTTACATGGATATGTGTTTGTATGTTGCGATAATGAAAGTGGTAAATGAAACATACCTTTGGCCATGGATGATATAAAGATGAATTTTTCACTTTGTAGAGCTCATTTCTGTTTTTATATTTATCTGTTGCAGACTGCTAACTTTAGCAACAAGTAATCAGAGATCATGAATGAACCAGCTAAAACTGATTATCACCTTGGGAACAATGTCCCAGTTTGTAATTACACCACAAACATATTAAGAGCACAGAAGTTGAACACAAACTCTCTTTCCTCCTCTCCCAATCACCGCTCCCCCTTTCCTTGTCTCTGATTCTGTTTCACAGGAGTTGGACCGAGAGAGACAACGGAGGAGCAAGTTGGAGGAGATGATTGCTTCACTAAGGCAGGAGGTGGACCGGCTAAAAGAGGTAAGAGAGGGCCAGGCTCGCACATCCAGACCAGTCAACGAATAGAATCTTCTCACTCTAACCCCTGTGCTCACGTGACCTTGTGCTGGGTCTGAGTGCTTGTGTAACACATTTTTAGGGCAGATAAAATTAGCTGTTATGTTTTGCTTCGCTTTGATTTTCTTAAAAAAAAAGTGCAAAATGTAACTTTAACTGTTCCAGCTGGAGCGGCTCTTTGTAGTTAAAAACAGAGTTGTTACATTTGTATTGTGCCAGGAAGAAGCAAAGGCAACTATGGAGTTTAATGAAATGAAAGTGAATGAAAATGAAACCAAACATAAATATGTTTACGATAACAAAAGAAAGCCAGTATAACGGAAGCAATGACTGACAACAGCCATGAAACAAAAAAGGGCTTTTAAAGGGTCAAACATATTAATAACAAAATAGCACACTGGTGGTGCAGGAAATGCTGCAAAACCTGTGTGGGGCCAGTTCTAGAAGGTTCCTCTAGACTTTAAAGAATTTAAAACGTGTAAAACCAGTGGTCGAGTGTGTCCATGGAGCAGCCTTGTTTAAGAGAGCCCTGTAATGTCAATTGGAATCAATTTATTCACGATATTTATATGAAGCCATGTTTCCTTGTTTTGGCTTAGGTCACTTTATTTTATTTTATTTTTTGTTAGCATATAGTTGATGTAAAATCTCTTGTGTTTTTCCTTCATAAGTAAACCTGGTGACTTCAGTAACCTGCTGATGCCAGATGAAGGACTATCCAGAGAACAATAAGAATTTGGTGGTTAGTTATTTAGTCTAAAGAGATGCATGGCAACAAAATCACTAGGCAGCCAAAATTTCTCTATACCAGCTTTTCTCTATGAGTGCAGCATTAGAAAATGGTGACATTGTGGTAATACATGTTCATGAGATATATGTTAAAAATCTCACATGTATAGTATGTGGGATGTTTTCAACATGTTTGCTTGCATATTTATTCCTTATATTTATATGGCAATAATGGTTTTCACTTCCCCATGCCAGATTAGCAAAGTCACAAGACCAAAATCAAATTCTTTGCTTATAAGATATAGAGTGTTACAGAGGATATCATAATTCTTTGAAAGGGGCTTTGTTTTAAGGAACCACATATCGAATTGTAAATTTTGATTCCATAAATCTGATTTTAGAAGCTTAAAATCATGCAAGTGGTCACACTGCAAAAAATCTAAAAAAAAAAAAGATAGATTGTGAAAAAAGTACTTGAAGTAAAGTTATCTGCTAATGGGTCGAGAAAATCTTGCTTTGGAAAAATTTCATTGCTTCTTGTTCATTTCTTTTCATACCAACAGGAGAAAAATTCAGCTGTACTTGACCTGGTTAAAACTGGAGCAAAAATGAACAGTGAGGAGACTGTTGGTCCAGGAGTTAACCCTGTTGTTCCAGGAGATAACCCTGTTGGTCCAGCAGGTAACCCTGTTGGTCCAGAAGGTAACCCTGTTGGTCCAGAAGGTAACCCTGTTGTCGAAATAGTCAGGGATGCACCCCAAGGAACATCTCTTTCTCCTGTTAGCTCAGATGCAGGCTCACAGTCTCCAGCAGTTCCAGATAGATCTGCTGGGCTTTCCCCTCGAAGACTAGCCTCCTTCTTCAAGAACTTAAAAGTAGACTCCAGCTCATTCAACTATACTGGTTCCATTCAGCTTCAGGGTGCTCCAGAAGGGACTTCAGTGGATGAGGATGTCAGTGAACCTGAGCAAAGGTCAGAGGTGGACCCCTTGGGTCACGTGTCCCAGCAGGCTGGGCTTGAGAGTGGAGGTGACCAGCAAGCTCAAGATGGAGAAGAAAATGATGAGAGTAGTGGCTATGAAGATGCCCGATCAGAATTCCCACCAGGTTCTTCTACTCCAGACGGGCTTTTGGAAGCAGACTTCCTGGAACACGACTCCAGTAGCCCCAAAGGTCAAGACTCCTGCACGCTGTCTTAAAGAATGATCTCCCCTATAGAGCATCAGATACTGATTAGAGGCTGGTTTTTCTCATGCTGTCTTTAACGCTTTGCCATTTTAAAAACAAGAACAACAAAACAACTTTAGACTTGGACTGCCTTTCAGAGGCAAATTCTTATTATTGTTAAGTGCAATCACGATTAGTCAAGTTAATTTTTTTGTGGCGGAAAATTGGAACCTGATCTCTTTAGCTGAAATTGCTTTGTTCTGCTTGAGTGATACACAGCTCTTTTTAGTGTCCCTTCCCTGCCTTGAAAGCATCATTTCACAAGTATTGTGCAGTGCACAGTCATGGCAGGCCTTTGTATTTACTCAGGGCAGATGTAGATACGATAATGCTGCTGGCATGAGAGATGCCGTAATGTAGTCAGGACTTCCCTGATAAAGCAAATTCCCTGCTAAACTCTTTCCCTTACTTGAAATGTTTGTTTGGTTAGTGTGTAAAGAATCTGAATTTAGAGGGATGTAGGTTCTTGAGAACATATACACTTGCTTTACAAAATTAGATTCACTTTATAAAGTTCCATTGTTTAGTGCTGTTTTTATGTCACAAAAGCTTTCAATCTAAAACCTTTCCAGAAGCTGCCTGACATGCTGCTATGACAGGCATTTAAAATACGTGCCTTTGGGACAAAAACCTTCACCTTCCAAGAATTAGATGTTAAATTGCTTTGTGCTAATATTCCTCAACAGCATCTATTAAAGAGACAGTAACTTAGATTAGTCTTATACTAGGCTAAGGTCCTAACATGATAAATATGTGACTAAATAACCACCAAGCAAGTAACTTATGGTGACCACAGTTCATCAGTACGACAGACCAAAGGGGTAACCATTTTAATAATATAATTAATTATTAAATTAAGTAATATGTACATATACATAAGTTGCTGTTTAAGGTTGGCTGTTATCCATCATGAATTGACAAATCACTGCTAATTACATATCAGGACCTTTTCTGGTGTTTTAAGCTAGATAAGACAATTAATGGATACTTTGCATTCACAAATGCTGTTTAGTCCAGGACAAATCTTTACTATGAAAAACAAACCAGCTTATCCCTGCATTATTCCCCAGTGTGTATTTTAGAGGCAGTGTTTGCTCTTGGTGTTGACGTGCTGGATTTGCACTACTGAACTGGGAGAGGCCTTGAGTAGGCCCATGACTAGTGTGTTTTCATTGCTTGGTCCCTCAGATAGCGGAGTGGAATAACAAGTTTGTTTAGTAGTACGAGTTTTTAGCTATTGCTCTCTGTTGTTACATAGTAAACTTGAACGCCTTCCATTAAGTAACTAGATCTGAATCCTTTCTGTTGTCAAAAAGCCTGTCAAACTGTATTGTTTAAGCATCTAAATGAATTTGACTCATTTATGTCTTAATGTTTGTAAATTGTAGATCTTTACTATATATGCTGAGTCAGTTCTTGAAGCATCTGCTGTCCAGGGTCACGTGCTAGATTTGTTTCATTTTTATGCAGGGTCTTTTAAACATAAGTACACATGCACACGTACAAAGAAGGAAAGAGAAGAGTTAGCATTTGTTTGGATCTAAAGTTAGAGATGCCTTTAAAATCACTGAGAATGTGTGATATCTTGAAGTAATCGATTTGTATCCAGTTTTGTGATCTTTGCACTTTCACAACTTCCTGTCAGAATATCTTTCAAATGTTAAATAATAATAATAATAATCTTCATCAAACTGTATGGACTTTCACACAAAAAAAATCAAGCAAAAGTTCAAAGTACATTTTTACATGAAAGTTTCAGAGCATGTATGAGATGTTATTTTCAGAATAAATTTTGTACAATTTACAAATGTGTTTGTTTTTATTTTTTTGGTTTTTGTTATTTTTTTTTTTTACACATTATGCAATGAACCTGTGGCAGTTTGCTTTTGACTTTTTAAAAATCTGAGTTATTATTACATCTCCTTGACTCTTCTATTACCTCTCCTATTATTACCTCCACCTTAATGTGGTTGAGAGGTTTGCATGCCTACATGATCCTAGAAACCATGTTGTCAGGGGCAAAAGCTCCTGGTAGGATCTCCCAAGGCAAACAGGTCTTATGTGATGGGCTAGACAAAGGGTGATTCATAAAATTCCTATGATGGAAACCAACAGGACCCAGCATTCTTCACCCGGATCAGGGTTACCAGGGCCTCACCCTGGAGCCAGGCCTGGGGGAGGGGTTCCTCAATGAGCACCTGGTGGATGAGTCTCCACCCACAATGCCCAGCTGGGCTCAGACACAATTAACTACATGGGCCCACACTCCCATGGCCCAATCACCCATGGGAGAGTCAGTTATGAGGGTCCGGTGCAGTGTGGATTGGGAAGCGGCTGAAGGTTGAGGCCTTGGTTTTCCAATCCTCGACTACTGAAACTGGCTCTTGGAACATAGAACTCTCTGGTAGGAAAGGAGCCTGAGCTGGTGTGTGAGGTGCAGAGATACCAACAACATATAGATGAACTCACCTCAACACATTTTGTGGGCTCTGGAACAGAATCCTTCGAGAGGGGCTGGATTTTATTCCATTCTGGAGTTACCCATGGTGACAGGCACTGGGCAGGAGTGGGCTTACTCATAGCTCCTTGGCAAGCCACCTGTACATTGGAGTTTTCTCCAGTAGATGAGAGAGCTGCTTCCCTGTGCCTTCAGGTCAGAGAACGGGACCTGTCTGTTGTTTGTGCCTATGCACCAAACAGCAGTTCAGAGTACCTGGCCTTCTTGGAGTCCTTGGATGAGGTACTAGAAAGTGTCCGCACTGGTGACTCCATTGTCTTGCTTGGAGACTTCAATGCTCATCTGGGCAAAGACAGTGAGACCTGCACTGCAAAAAATAAAAACAAGCCAGAAAATCTTGAAAATAAACAAAGGATCTTATTTTTTTTAACTTAAAGATAATCCAGACTCACCTAGACTCTTGTAAGCTTTTTTTTTTTGACCCCATTAACTTTACTTGTTTCAAGTACTTTTTTCATAATTTAGTTTTTTTTCTTTTTTTCCAGTGAGGAAGGGTGTGACTGGGAGAAATGACCCAATCTGAACCAGAGTAATGTTTTGTTATTGGATGTCCACTCTGAGAGAATCAGAGCTGTCAACCGATCACCACCTAGTGGTGAGTTGGATCAGATGGCGGGTGAAGATGCCGGAAAGATATGGCAGAACCAAACCTGTCGTGAGGGTTTGCTGGGAACACCTGGTAGAGGTGGAAAGATCTTCAACTCCCACATCCAACAAAGCTTCGACCACATCCTGAGGGAGGCCTTGTTCTGTGTCCCCATTGTCGATGTAGCTGATTAGAGCTGTGGCTGCAAAGGTTTTCAGTGCCTGTTGTGGCACCAATAGCATCAAGATAGATACCCAAAGTCAATGCCATGGAAAGTAAGCCTCTACAGAAAGCAAGAATAAAAAAATTAGCATACTAACAGTGAATCTGATTCTTCCCAGCAAGAGAGACCCCTTTGGTGGCTAACACTGGCAAATGTTATGGACCAATTTTCTAAATTGTCCAATTTAAAATTCAATCTGGATGGTTTATCCATCATCTGCAGTTTGGAACCTTGGTGTATATTTCGATTCTTCACTCTCCTTTGAACCTGACATTAAGGCTCTGGTTAAGATCACATTTTTTCTCCTGCAGAATATTACTGAGCTTAGTTCCATCCAGATAGCACACTGAAATTCTGATTCACGCTTTTATCACCTCTTGTCTTGACTGTAAATCTCTTTCTTGGCATTCCTTTCAAAAATCATTTCAATATGTTCAAAAATTGGCTCCTCAACACATTCAGTGCTCAGTTCTGCATGGTTTTGCATCTCCCTACCTAGCTGACCTTTACACTCATATTGCCCTGCTGTACCCTCGGTTCTTCAGATGCAGGTCTTCTCTCCATCCTCCTGTTCAGGTTGGTTTCTGTTCGAGGCAGATCATTTAGTGTTATGGCCCCTAAACTTTAGAATATACTACTATAATCTTTCTGTTTTTGCTCCTCCCATTCCTCTTTCAAACCTCAACTTTAAACATACCTCTTTACTCAGTTAACATGACCTCTTTCTTGTTAATAAGAGATAAATTACTGTGTTAAATGTGTCCATTATGTACTTTGTACTTTTCTATTCTTCATTATTATTGTAAAGCAGCATTGTATGAGAGAGGTGCCATGTACACATAATAATAATAATAATAATAATAAACACCAGATCAAAAAGTCATTCCATAACGTCTTTCTAGAACTAAATGCTTATATGCTTCTGATGTTCATAATTGTGGTCTTTGGTGTTAAAGACATTATAACACATATAATTCGGTGTTGCCATTATAACCCACTGTCCTCCTAAGAGAAGTTGCATGTCAATCTTATTCCCTAAAAATCTGAATGTGTTGTTTACAATCATTTGTCTTTCATCCGCATCCAGAATGGACTCCAGTATCCCAATCTATCTGGCTTCAAACTTGCATGCTCCAAAGAAACTACCACCATCACTATTACAAAGGAGTTTCCTGCTGCCAAATATGCAGTCATGCAGTCCAGACTTCTCTGCAGCCTTCAAAACTGTCAGCCACAATACATCTGTAAAGCTGCTTTGTGACAACCTGTGTTGGAAAAAGCACTATATAAATAAACTTGACAATATTCTTTTTTCTGCATTAAACATAGCAGTTAACAACTTATTCTTTATCGAACAAATAAATAATTATTTCAATTTATGTTTACATGGCAACAGGCAAAATCAGATCCAGTTGCGCTAGGTCCAGCACGCAAGTGCAGCATGCAAGTGTATGCAACAGTGATGCGGACTCGTATGCTGAGCAGAGCGAGATTTACTGAGGGCAAATCCAAAATCAGAGTCCTAATTACGGTGCAGTGACGATGAAGCAGAATATCCATTTAGAGAGGCATAACCAAAGTATCTGACAAAACGATACTAGAAAACCGGAAAGAAGCAAACTCACATAAGACGGGAGATCAAACAACATAAATGAACAACTAACGACAACGGCCAGCAACTAGAAACATGAAACCCAATGTTATAAAAATACATGAACTAACTACATGAAACAAGAAACAGGTGAAGACAACAATCAGGCAAAGCAACAACCAAAACACGAACGGAACGGAACGGAAGTGCATCGTCATGGAAACCACGATGCTAGGGGAGGAGCAATTCTTAAACTTGTCTACAAAGCCATCGATGGATCAGTTCCTACCTGAACAAATGCAATAATAATAATAATAATAATAATAATAATAATAATAATAATAATAATAATAAATGCTGTAACATGTGTTTATTTGTATTTTCAGTACTGATTCCTGTCTTTCAATTGTCTTTAGCTTTAGGCATTTGCTAACACTAATACTAAATGCTACAAATATAAATACAAAGCTTAAAAACCAGACAGCACAGTGCATTATGGGTATACTGAGTAGTGAATAGGTTCCTGTATAGTTAATAGGATATAGTTTCGGACATAGACACTCCAGCCATATTCATTTATGTCACAATGAATAAAATTCATTATGTGATTCATTATACACTGAGGGGACTAGGAAAGCCCTCTCACTTGAGCACCAAAAAGCAAAAACAGTAGGCTAAATGAAATAGTTCTACAGAGCTCTGTGATTCTTGGCAAGAGTTCTCAGTCCTTTCACATAATATGTTAAAAGAAACTGGAAGGACATTGACTCTTTGTCGATCTTGTCTGCTTCAGAAATCCTAAAATTTGCCTCAAACTTCATCTTTTGTCCTGATAAACCTTGTGATTTTCAGAAAATGAAGCATCTGTTAATGGCAATAGAAATAAAAGGAAAAAATCATTTCATATTTAATGTCTCTCAGCACTGAATCAATCTAGGGTTAGGGATCTAAGGAATAAATCTAGGGTTAGGGATCTAAAGAATCGATCTAGGGTTAGGGATCTAGGATTAGGGCTCTATGGTTAGTGTATTTGCTTTTCACGCAAGGATGTTTCCATAGAAACTATGTAATTGAATTGAGCTGAATCCACTTCATTGTCCGAGAGGAAATTAAACCTTGGGCTTTCAAACATTATTACAAAGACACATACACATACATGATAAAGTATCACCTACTTTAATGTACCAAGCTACCATAGGAGGTAAATGAGTAAAATTGATCTAGGTTCCTGTATTTGAGCACTTTTAACAAAAAGGCAGAATGCAAGAATACTGCTAAAATTCAGTTCATATACTGTAGTGATAAATATCACATAGAAAGTCTGTGAGGTGCTCAAACAAGGTGTGAAGTGTTAAAAAAGATTTCAAAAACACTTCAATCAAAGCTATAAAAAGAATAACATGCATACTTGACTTAGCTTCTCTTCAAAAGATTCTCAACCATAGGTTATATCGCTGTAATGACTCTATTTACCTGAATAGTTTAAATTTGACTTTTTTGCCGAAGGTCAGGAATATATCAAACAATAGACAGTAGGTGGCGCTATAGCACAGGATTTCTAGTTGCGGATGAGACCAAACGTCCAGACACTTAGAATTTTTCATATTTGTGATTTTCATAAATGTGATTAATCATTAAATGTCATAACTTTTTATGAAGAAGACATTTTACCAATATATTCCAAATACACAAATGTTAAAACAACATGAAAACCGGGGAAAGGTTCCAATAACTGTAGAAAACAATGCTCAGTTCGTTCATTCAGCTTAAAAAAGATGAAGCATCCATTTAAACAGCTTAATAGAACTCGTAAAACAGTTCTAAAACGATTATGGGCAAATAAAAATGGTTATGGGCAAACTCTGTCCTGTTTTGTCATAACACTGATCCGTAACCCGATGAGCACTAACATATGAGATATAGATTGCATAACCAGCCACGCCAATGACAAAGCGGCGTCATGAATTTACTGCAGTGTATCAGTGAAACACAAAGGATTTCAGTGTGTTATTTGCAGTGAATCTATAAGAAATGTCCTCCAAAAAGGTAAAATACATGATACACGTCTTATACTGGCCGATAGAGGGAGCAGTTGCGGTTTACTGCACACTGAGCCTGTTAGGATGTTATCTTTTAATACCAAAACTATTAAACTGTCACAGTGAGTAGAACTCTTGCAGTACAGGTTATGATCAAATATGACTTTATAATCAACAACTGTTTTGTTTTATGAATTTCAAGGCCGACAGGAAAAATCCGCATTTTTTAACTATAACATATTCTTAACAATATCAATTTATGTATACATATGAATTTGTTTATGCATTGCATGTGTAACCCATACAACTTAATTTGATATTTAACAAGATCATCCATTACCACGAAAAAAAGTGATTTATGATATTTTGTAATCCGTTGCTAAAAATAACTTTATTTTGGAATAATAGGGTCATATTTGCTAACGGTTATAGCCTGTTCGGCTGTGTTTGAACAGGCTATTCAGTAAATATTTATTGCTGTGAACATCTGTTTAAGAACGATCTTTTGAGTGTGTTGAATGAAGTCATAAAACAGTATTTAATTGCGCATGAAGCAAATTAAATCTATACTATGTTATGCTGTAGGATCTAAGATGTTTTCCAAATGGCGTTTTTGCAACAATGTATATAAAGAAACCGTAATCTCTGCTTGTTGCTTCAAATAGAAAATGCATTTTAATCACATAAGAGCACCTTGAGGCTAATGCAAATTATTATAAAGATATGCCTATACATGATTGATCAAATTATCAAATGGGCGCACTTCCTACCGCATTGGACCTACGCTCCTAGGTAATGCGCACAATCTCTCTCTCTCTCTCTCTCTCTCTCTCTCTCTCTCTCTCTCTCTCTCTCTCTCTCTCTCTCTCTCTCTCTACATCTATCAGGAGAAGAGGAGGATAAGGTTCAGCTTCCTTTTACAGTCTCAGACCTGAAGGGACAAAACCTGCAGCTTGTTACAGGACAGTACACTGGACAGGTGGGTCCAGACTCTGGGTGGAGAGGTGGGTGGGTCCAGACTCTGGGTGGAGAGGTAGGTGGGTCCAGACTCTGGGTGGAGAGGTGGGTGGGTCCAGACTCTGGGTGATGGGGCTGCTCATTCTAAGAGTGTTTAGATGAGTGTTGCCTGGTGTCTTGCTGTGTTTACTATAATGCCCAGCGTCTGTGTGTCTGTTCCTCCCCCTCAGTGTGTGTGTGTGGAGCAGCTGACTCTGGATTTTGAATATCTGATTAACGAGGTCATCAGGAACGATGCAGAGTGGGCTGCCCAGTTCTGCTCCTTTAGCGACTATGATGTTGTCATCCTTGAGGTGTGTGTGTGTGTGTGTGTGTGTGTGAGAGAGAGAAATTATTCTACCTAGTTTCTCTATGTTCTGTTTCAGTGCCACATTGATTTGACTTGCATGTTTAGACAAGCATATCAAGTGTATTTCCATGGCAACTTTTTGCCTGGTGTGGTGTTGAAGTGTGTTTCTATGGTGACAGGTTTGTCCAGAGACAAATATAGTAGTGATAAACATCGGACTTTTGCTGCTAGCCTTCTCCACCTGTGATGAAGAGCACAGCAGGTACACACACACACACACGCAATTATTAGTCATGTGTATTGCACGTTAACACAAGTTACACACTTTTACACACTGTGTGTGTGTGTGTGTGTGTGTGTGTGTGTGTGTGTGTGTGTTGCTAGGCCTAAGTCGTATCACTCCAGCCTTCAGGTCAGCTGGGATCTGAACACGGGGGCTTGTTGCACAGTTGGCGTTGGTGACCTCACAGAGTTCAAAGGTCAAACAAGGTAAGATGAAGTGCTGAGGTGTATCAGTAGTATTAGTATAACCAGTATCTAACCAGTATATTATAATAGTGTTGTTACCACACCAGTCTGGGTGGTGTCCATTTTCACAAATTATTCAATGTGTGTGAGTGGTTGCTAAGGTTACCTGATTTTCCCCCAAACCCTTTTAACAAAAGTGTCTGTTTTCCCATTTATTCAGCTATTTAGGGAATTATACATGTGATATGGGAGTTGAAATGTTATGTAATATTGATGTTATGTAATATTGCATTTATGGATATTTCTTATCAAAATGTATATTAATGAAAAGTGTTCCTCTGTATTTCCTCTCAGTGGGAGTGTTTGGAGTTCTTATAGAAAGTCATGTGTAAATACAGTTATGAGGTGGCTGGTTCCTGAGAGCAGCTCTCGCTACATCAACCGCATGACCAATGAAGCCCTGCATAGAGGTACAGCACACACACACACAACCGTATGACCAGCTCAGCATTCTGCATTTACATCCTGTACAATAATCTCTGTTTGTTGTAGGCACCTCAATTCAGGTACTCGCTGATAGTGACAGAGGCACATGGATCGTCCTCTAACACACGAGAGAGAGAGAGAGAGGGGGAGAGAGAGAGAGAGAGAGAGAGAGAGAGAGAGAGCGCGCGCGACCGACCGACCGACCGACCTCAACATGCCCAGCACACTGCCACAGCCGTTTATTTCCAGAGTCCTGCATGTCCGAGGTTTGCAGTCCAGTTCCTGAGGAACCCTTGTGCCTGTCCACATGTTCCGCTCTACTCCACTGCCAAGTCACCCAGGACCTTAAGGCCTCTGCCAGTGAGAGGACTTGGAATGAAAGGAAAACGGGCCGGATGAGGGTCCCGGTGGAATGGATTGGAGATCTTCTGTTACAAGTCCAGTCAGCCTTAATTGCTGCTGCTGTTCTATGGAAGCTGCACTCGAACCCTCAGAGAGTCTGACCCAAATGATGATGCTCATCTGTTGTCACAGTTTTGTATATATACACTTCATTTTATTATTATTTTTTGTGTGTTGAATTGTGTGCATGTGTAATACTTCACCGTTCAGTTAACTTAATGTGACTCCTCCCTTTTTGTCGGGGACTGTTCTCTTGATCTCGTGCGCGTCGGTTTCGCCATGGCACCTTCTGAAAACGTCCGTCTGCTGGTCCACACCCTTTTCCTTTGAGGTTCTTAATCCACCTGATGCAGGTGGTTAAATGCTGTTCCACTGGATTAGACCTAAACCTTGTGGTTTGGGCCCAAACCCCTATAAGAACTGTGGGTGTCCACCAATTAACCAACGATCACCACCTCTCAGCAGGTCTGTACCTGCTCATCTCCAAACCGCTGTTCTCAAATTACTCACGTTTGCAAAATTTACCAGCATTTGTACATTTTGGATAAAATCCAACTTTAAATACCAAATTTGACCTCAGTTTACGTATTTTCAGAGTAAGGAGTTGAGAAGCAAGTTTGGTTCAGCCCGGCCTGTTACAGTTGTTCATGAATACATGGATGTGGCCCAATTTGCATAACAAGCGAAGTCTTGCATTCATTGTTGGGAACATTGGAATTTCTGTCCGCACATATAAAACTGCAGTGGCAGTACATTTGAACAGCAAGTCAAGATGGGGAAGGAGCTCAGGAAGGATCTCTGGAAGGAGATGGGGAAGGAGATGGGGAAGGAGATGTCTAAAGGGAAGTTAAGCCAGAAGCTCAGTGTTTTGTGTGGCTAACTGAGAAATCTCATTTCATGACGCACACACACACCCAGAATGTGGGTGTCGCCCTGTGTGGAAGTGATTGTGCTGAGTGTGTATATATGCTGTGACCAGTTTGAGTTTGGGAAGTGTGTGTGTGTGTGAGAGAGAGTGCGTGCATATTTTTTCTTTTGTTTATTTTTGTAAGTACTGATCACAGTGCATCTGTCCAGAGAAGAAAATCAGTACTTGATAGTCAAGGCTTGATATTGTCTTATTTGATTTTTGTTTTATAATAAATAATTTAAAGTTTCTTGTCTGTTTACCTGTAATCATGAACGTTGGTTGTACATCAACATCTTTTTATACTATTAATTTTCATTCATTTTCGAGGTACATTCTTCAGTATTCCTTAACACACTGACAGTTACAAGCCTGCAGAGAGAGATACTACACAAGTCTTTTCTCTCGAGTCTTTGCTGTACAAGGACAGCTAAACAACCTACTGGTTCTTCCACAACACAACTGCACAGTTACACTCCATCTAAGGCTGGAATGGTATCAGCAGGACAGAAGAAAATTATAGACTTCTAACAAAGTTACTGTCAACAGAACTTACAGTTTGTGTTAACTCTTATCAAACAGGAATTACACAGTTTGTGTTATAACTCATCAGTCACAATCTGATTTATAAATGCAGCCTTTACAAATAAACAGTGAAATCTATATCTTTAAACAGCAAATATATCGATTTATGCTTTTCTCCAGGAAACAGCCCAAACTGCTGTATTGTCATGTACTCTGATTGGCCACATAACTTTAAAATCACTGACCAACCCACAATTAAGCCACATAAAATTCACTGCTAACTGACTACTACAGCTGCCATTAGAAACAGGTTTACAATAGAAACACTGCATATAGATGATAAATGTTTGCTGGCTAATTGTGTGCGTTTGAGAGAATGAAAACATTAAATGTTAAGTATTTTCCAGGGTTAGTCACATTGTGACTGTGTGTGTGTGTGTGTGTGGAGAGAGAGAAGGAGAAATGGCTCATATTGTTAGGAACTATACCTGTCTAATAAGTGCAGTAATGCGTTTTAATTTAGGTTCTTGTTCTGATGGACATGCAGAATGAATTTTATGACACATGAGACCAGGCAAAAAAAAAAACCACTTATCAGAGCAAATAAAAAGTGTAAATGGAATGAGGGCGTGGACACTGATCAAGGGAACAGTCCAGTGAAAATGGGAACAGTCCAGTGATCAAGGAAACAGTCCACTGCAAAGCTCTGATTGGTCACTACCAACTGTTTTTGTTGTTAAAATGAATATTCTATTAATAAGCGTGAAATCCCACTTAATTTATTCACTCCTTTACAGGATGAAGTTATTCTCCAAAGGCACAGTCATGGCAAGCATTACATTGAGCAACTAACAACATCTTTCATGGCACAAGAGTAGATGTTTCTGTTATGTAAAAATGTAGAGCGGTATTGTGTTGCTAAGCAACAGGCAGTTTAATCAAAATATCTCAATAACATCACCACCGAAAAGACAAAAACAGAAAATAAAAACAAACAAAAAAACCCAGCAACAACCAAAACAACCACAACCAAAACTCAGACCCGGTTTATCGTAGGTCATTGGCCTGGCTGTGGGTAATTGGTCCTTTGAATCTACACGTTTATGTACTTAATGAAAAGTACCTACTTAGTTCAGTATATCCTACAAATATTATCAACAACAGAACATGAACCCACATGGTTGCTATGGCATCAGATATAGCACACACTTGTTTAGTATCCAGTCCCAAATTTCTGGAGAGAAAAAAAAAAACCTTTCACACTACACGATTTTCAACGCTCCTATAGAGAAGAGCCATCTAACACCTGAAGAGCGGAAGATCTCTCTAGATCAGAAATTTCCCTCTGGACAGAGTCAAATGTGTTTAAACAAAAATGAACAAACTCTTGGCCTCCAGCTCTCCAGACCTGGAGTTGGACATCCCTGCTATAAAACCACGTCACAAGCTTCATGCAGGTCAACTAATAGCATGTCCACATTAAAAAAAAAGTCCACACTGACCTTCCATTATTCTAGCAAGCAGCTGACCAATGTTCTTAGAACATACCAAATCGTTATGAGAAAGAGTGACCAGAATGTGGGACACAGTTCAATCAAAATGGCTGCTGTTGCTAATAAGGCGTTAAGGTGGTTAGCATCGTTTAAATGAGACGAGGACAACAGGCACCCGTTAGTCTGCCATCGACGGTCCACGGTTCTTCTGAGGATGTGTAACAATCACAATGCAGCAGTTTTCAGAAGCAAAACAAAAGCACCACGAAGCGATGAAAAACATGATGGTTAACTGAAAAAAAAAAAGGTTTGTAACGTTCAATTAATCAAAAATACTTTTTCTTACCATTTTAACGACCAAAGAGGCCTTTAAATGCTTTCTATTTAGAGGTGTTAACGCTCCCTCATAAAAGCCATTTTCTCAACCTGTCTTTTGTATTTGAGTCATTCACACCCCCCCCCCCCCCCATACACACAGATGGGATATATGTATATACTTAAGGCACAATCACTGAACTCAATTTAAGGCATTAGACATCAATCCATTACACTGGTACAAGAGAAAGTGATCTGAGCTCTCGTAAAGCAGCCTGCTAATGAATAAGGCAAATGACATGGCACTACGACAAGAAGTGAGAGGCTACAGAACACAGAACCGTGTGTGTGTGTGTGTGTGTGTGTGTGTGTGTGTGTGTGTGTGACCTCAGAGTGTAGATGCAGGTTAGGGGAGATTGTATGTGAAGTTTTGTGTGCTTTTAGCCTGTGTGTGTGTGCGTGTGTGTGTTCTAGTTGTGCGCCGTGTTGAACAGGTCTGTTCTGGCTAGTTTGGTGGGCGGTTCGAGAGACTCCTCCCCCATAGCAGCAGCATCAGTTGGAACAGACATCTGATCTTCATCACTCTCATCATCTTCCTCTTCATCCTCTTCTACATACACACACAGATATATGACCACCCATAAGGACAGATCTATCATTTTCTTTTTAGCATTTTTCATATTAATTTATACCTTAATTCATTTCAATTGTGGTTTACCTTTCTCTGGGTCCACTGTGCCCAGGTTACGCCCCAGGCTAGAAAACTTACAACGTACAACAAACAAATACATATATGTTATACAAACACATATAAAATACAGATGCAAGTTAAACAAATGCCTATGAGACAGAGGATCAATCCTAAAACCTAGTGACCTGTCTATATAGACAACATTCTACCGTCATTGTGTGCGCGCTCCCGACAGGCTCACCCAGTTATAAATATGCTGCGTACTGAGTGACCTTAATCTTACCGAGTTTTTATGGCAGACGCTAAACCAGTTTCGCTTGTTTAAATAAAAACGGATGGAAGCGTTGTGGCGAGTGGTGTAAGTGTTGATGTAAAAGTAAAATAAAATTAATTTAACTAATCATCTTTGTTTTTGTGGGACAGACGTGAACCAATAACTTTTCAACTGTAATTTTATTATATTTATTATAATTATATTAACATTAGCTAATAAACATTTGAACTGTCTTAGTGAGCCGCAGGTTTCTACGGTGCTGCTGTTAATTTTCTTAGTAGTTAAATGCCCATCCTGAATAATTTAGTAGAGGATCTGTAGCGCATCTGTAGTTTAGCTATTTAGCTATTTGATATCTAGCTAACTAGTTTATTCTCAAAGAGCGTTGAGTTATTTTCAATCTTCATGGACAAAAATCAGTACTCTGAGCTTTTAAAAAGTTCAGTTTAAAAGTAAAATGTCTAGTTAACTAGCTGCCTATGTTGTTGGTTCACCAGTTAGCTATGCTAGCTTATTAAGTTAATTAACGTCATACATCATCAATTACGTGGGATACAATGTAAATGCCGGTCACGTGCTTTCGGTGACGCCATCGTTCTCTAAATAGAGCGTCTCAGTTTAAAGGTTCCATGATGGACCCAGTTAGACAGCTGCCTACATAGACAGTAGTCAGTAAGTCACTAGATTTAGGGACAGATGGCGTAGGGTGGTGTGAGCGTGTGTATACCTCTCCCATTACAGCAATAGGCGTTTCTCCTTTGGCCTGAGCCACCCTGTGCTCCACCAGGTAGTACATGTACTCGTCATAGAGCAGCCGGATCAGGTGGAAAGAGCCGAAACTGGCTGCACTGCGCAGAGTCAGGTCCCTAATCACCATAGAGCTACAGGGAGAGATGGAGAGGGAGAGAGAGACAGATGGAATGAGAGATGGACAGAGGGGGAGAGAATGGGGGAAGGAGAGAAGGATAGAGAGTGAAAGTGAGGCAAGGAGAGAGACAAAACCACAGGAAAGGGGGGGTGCTTAGTTAGAACCATAAACAGATTCAAAAACACTAGCGCTGAACCAGAAAGAAAGAGGCTATATGAACTAAACCATCACTCAAATGACTCAAAATAGATAAAGATATAGATATAGAAGCTGTCGATCTCAGTATTGTGTGTTTAATTAAAGCATTAGAAATACTGTCCTCTCACCTGTAGAAGCTCCACTTTAGCAAAAAGAGCTTGGCAGTTTTGGGGAAGGTGGGGCTTGACATGTAGGGCTTTAGGACCTGGGAAACGACTCCGTCCAGCCAGGCGGCCCACTGCTCCAGGGACTTCTGCTGCTGCAGGGTGAGCTTGAAGTCCTGCTCGATGCGCTGCACCGTCCGCTCCTCACACGCACACACCCACGAGGCCTGCTCCTGCTCACGGGTGGGGTAGGGTGGAGGTGTGGGTGGGACAGAGGCAGCCTTGCTGGGAGTTTGTGTGTGCTGAGTTTGCATCTTTATGATGCGTTGGTGCATGTGTACCTGTGTGTACCTGTACACTGGTGAAGCCAAACTGTTGAGGTGTATTGTGTTGTGTGTGTGTGTGTGTGTGTATCCACCCTGTTAAGGTGCGAGTGTATGTACCTTATCCATCTTAATAGAGTGGATACACACACACACACACACAACACAATACACCTCAACATATATATACACACACACACATACACACACACACACCCTCCCTCACACTTTTGTAAATTTTTATATCTTTTTATGGGACAACACTCTGATACAAAGTAGTCAGCACTGCAAGGGTTAAATTTAAACTCACTCAGCACACAGCCATTAATGGCTAAACGTGAGTGAGTGAAAATAAGTACCAATATTTTGTGGTCACCATTATTTTCCAGCATGGAGAATATCTACAGTATTGAAAAGATATTTACAAACATGTGAGTGGTGTACTCACTTTTTTCACATATATATATATATATATATATATATATATACATATATATATACATATGTGTGTGTGTGTGCGTGTGTGTGTGTGTGTGTGTGTGTACACGCATGTATCACCTGCACGTTGGTGAAGTCCACTCTGTTGAGGTCACTGAGCATCTGGGTGATCTGGGCCGAATTCTGCAGAACTGCCCTGGCAGCCTGAGCCAGGTGATTGAGAGATGTGTATCTGCGCAGGGTCTGAGCAAACGCTCCCGCACACACCACCTACACACACACACACACACACACATACACACCATATCTCTACATTTGTCCTCTCTCCTAAATGTAGGTCTTACTTGCATATATCTGACATACCAATGCAGAACGTGTGCATCTTTATGTGTGTGTGTGTGTGTGTGTGTGTGTGTGTGTATTAGGCCTCAGACTCACCTTAACGCGGACCATCTCCTCTGGAATGTCGATCATGGCGCTGGTTAGCCAGTTCTCTAAGCTCTTGGCACAGTTTCGGATGGCTTGGGTTAAGGCACCTGCAGAAGAGACATAGTACAGTCGTACTGCTACAGTCGTACTGCTACGGTCCTGGACTACAGCTACACCCAGCGACAGACAGCCATTAACGGCCATTACCGTGGTGTAGAGTTACAGAGCTACATTCACTTCGTCAGTTCTGACCAGAATGAAGACAAAAAAAGCAGCATAGGACTGAAAATGATTTAGAGTGGAGTTAGGGTGGAGATGAGAAGGGTGGAGTTCAGAGGTGTGGAGTTGTGCAGAGCTGTAGAGTTACATGATGTATATATAGAGTTATGTAAAGTCATGTAAATCACTGGTCACAGATTTCAGGTGATTGAATCTTTACTCGTGTGTAATACTGTGTACAGTTGTGTAACTCACTGGGTATTGGTCTGAGGACATCAGGGATGAGGATCTCCACCAGCGTCTGGTAGAGGGAGTTGTCACAGTTGCGGCTCCAGAGCAGAACAGGCTCGTATTTGCACAGCAGCACCAGAGATACCTTGGGCAAGCGCTTTTCGGACTCTCCATGGCTACAAATCCCACAATGCAATGCAGGGCAGAAAAGGCTGCATGAACATCATAAGAAGTGTGTGTGTGTTTGTGTGTGTGTGTGTCAGAGATGCACTCACAGGTCGAGTGTGTCCATCTCACTGCTCTGCCCTTCACTTGACCTCCAGAAGCTCTTCCACAGAGTCTCAACCAGTGAAAACTGCAGGTTCACCATAACATCCAATATAGCCTGCAGGACACCCACACAAACACACATCCAGGCCATGTGTATTACGGAACAGCTGTTATCACTCAGTACACACTATACACCTGCAGATTCTACATACACAAACACACACACACAGCACGCTGCTCTCGCTGCCACACAGCTGGTCTGACTAATACCCCCCCCCCCCATCACCCTGCAGACATCCTGTGAGTCATGCCCTCAATAAACACACACACTTCTGCACTCACGAGATATGAGAGCTCTCTCGCGCGCACACACACAAACACCTTTGAAGTGTTTTTATTTACTTCACAGTGTTCTCTGTAGAGCTGCTGATAAGCTCTGAGGTGCTCCAGAAGAACCCCATCAGGAAGATCTTTGCCCTGGACGTCAATCTCAGGAAACTCCACCACAGAGCGGGATGTATCTGAGAGGAAGTGAAACAGAGAAAAACACAGAGAGAGAGACCAAGAAAAATAAGAGGAAAGGAAGAAGCTCAGTGTTGGGGAGGTCATCTTCTGGAGTTCTTAGTTGCATATATAAAAGTAAGGGAAAATATCTGTATGTGCTTTACCCAGAAATTGCTGGTACTGTTGCACTTGAGAGCTGATGTCAGACAGCCCTGCCCCCTGTCCTGCCCCATGCCCCATCCCCAGAGCCATACCATTGGTCATTCCCTCAACCTTCTGCACCGGTTTTATCCTATAAGGGAATAATGCCATCAGTCAGCTTTAAGCAACCAATCCACACCCAGCCACAGTAAAAAACATTACAGGCTGATTTTCAGCGCCTGGTACAAGACGGACGCTCTCGTCAGGTGCCAGACAGTGCACATGTTTGCTCTGCTACTCCTCCCAGTGCACCTGATTCAGGACAGCAGGACCTGCAGGACACCAAGCAACTGCTTCAGGAGAACAGGGTTTTCAGGACACCAAGCTCCTGTTTCAGTTGTGTGGGGAGGGACAGCTGGAGAAAAAAAGGTGGACTGGAACATCTGCATTAACGACCAAATGACTATAAACACACACACGCACACACACACACACACACATGCACAGGGCACAAGGCCAACTAGATCCCCCCACACACACACGCGCAGGGTACAAGGCCTTTACCGCCTGCAGTGCCCGGGGGGGGGGGGGGGGGGGGGGGGGGGGGGGGGGGGGGGGGGGGGGGGGGGGGGGGGGGGGGGGGGGGGGG
>JAOYMR010000018.1:7520169-7530650 GCA_025802075.1 Tenebrosternarchus preto | reverse complement strand
CCCCCCCCCCCCCACCCCCCCCCCCCACAACCCGCTCACCCCTCTCACCCGCCCCCCCCCCCCCCCCCCCCCCCCTCAGCCACCACCAAAGCCCTGCCGCCACCTCCCTTACCCCCCCCCCGTCCCCGGCACTTCCCGAGCCCGGATAGGGGTCTTGTGCCTGGCCGAGTCCCCGGGGGACACCCTGAATGAGGGGTCTCACTTGGCGTTTGCACCCCCCAACCCGTTCCCCTGTCCCCGCGTTCCTCCCCCACTCCCCTCTCCGTCCTCCTGGGACCGGCGCCCGAACAAAGAGGGAGCAGAGGCGGCCCAAGCGGGGCCGGTGGAAGGGGGTGCACCGTGGCCCCTGTCTTATTAGAGGGGTCGTGAACGTGTCAGGATGATTAATTTCCAGAGGTGCATAGGGATACCCTAGAGTAACATTCATCCCGTGGTTCAGCTCTCCAACACGCACTGCCTTCAAAATACCACATTTGCATTTCCCATTAAGAAAATATAGATATATATGCAAATACAATCCTGGCCTTTTAGGTTTTTTTTTTTTTGGGCCGGGCCGTACCATTATGCGCTTCTGTCTTTTAAACAACAGATGAACGTTTTCTTCTCTGTGGCTTTTGGAAGAAGAACAATCCTTCTGGGAATTTTTTCGGTCCATTTATCTAGCAGATACACACACTTCGGCGTGACACACACTTGCACATATGGCACGTGTACATGACAGGTGACGATATACATGACGAGTTTATGGATGCCGTTTTCTGACAGCTTTGAGTGGATGAAACATGAGTTTGTACCAACTATATGAACAAACATATTTAAATGTGTTAATTAATCTCATTAATCAAAATGACCATTAAAACTTCTAATTCAAGACATTTAGCCCCATCTGCTGAGAAAACAACACCTGGGAACCAGTTGTGGGAGGCGTTGATGTTTACCATGACCGGTTTTCATAACGTCATCTGTGTTGAGTTAAAACAAGGGTAATGGATGTTGATTGACCTCATTCATTTAAATAATTATTTTTAAATGGCCACATTAGTAATCCCTGGTATATCAAACTGAGTGAGCAGATTTGTTATGTATATACCAGCTGGCAGGAGAAGTGACCGGACATCCAGCTTGGGACACAGTTTTATTACTTGTTATTTTATTAAAATGTCCAAAGTTTCGACTAACAGGCTGCTGAAACGCTGTTGGCAGAATATGATACTATCAAACTACAAAAGGACTGAATCATTTTAAATCCTTTCCCTTTTAGTTCAGTTCATTCTGTCCTCCTGAGAACTGAATTGTTGTTTGTGTAGTTCTCTCTTTTTGGACACCGTGTTTATACTTCTCACTGGTATCACTTATCAACCAGCCTGTCACAAAGCACCAAAACCTGCTTACAAAATGCAGACACTAATTCACAGCACGACTTCAGGTTTTGTTTGGTTGGCTGTTTTTTTTTTTTTTTTGTCTTTTGCTTAAATAGAATTAAGATGGTAATGGGAGATGTTGGGGATCTTTAACAAGCTAGTCCTCACCCCTTGACTAATGCTGTTGCTCTGAGTGTGTGTGTGTGTGTGTGTGTGTGTGTGTGTGTTAAAGACTTGTGGCTTTTTTTAGGTGGGAGTGGTTGGTGAGTGGATGTTGTGAGTGAGTGTATGTGTGGTGTGTGTGTGTGGTGTGTGTGCATGTGCATCTGTGAGCATGTGTATCTGCATGCGTGCATGTGTGTTTGTATGTGTGTGTGTGTGTGTGTGTGTGTGCATTTGTGTGCATCTGTGTGCACATGCATCTGCATGTGTGCATATGTGTGTATGTATGTTTGTGTGTGTGTGTACGTGCATGTGTGTGTACGTGTGATATCTACAGAGCGACAGCAGGGGGGTTGTGCTGTGGTCTCTGTCACATGAGCCTAATCCTTTGAGTCAATCACTGACATTGTTATTGCATATGGCATTCAGCAGGACTGTGCAGGTTGTGCTGGAGCTCTGCAGACTGGAATGAAGAGATGTGCCTTATGCATTCTGTCACTTTGGCAAATGGCAGCATTTTATTGACAGAAAAAAAGGACATTCCTTAGTCTAAATTATGAGATTTGGTTGAATGTTTTACGCCAAATTGCCGCTTCTGTTTTGTGGGGTAAAAACCTGTTACATTCTCCCTATCACTCAAGCAGACAATTTTATTAACAATGTTGAGACAATACCAGAAAATTTTATTCAGATCATTTACTAAAATAGTATATAGGAAATAGCTGTGCAAAACAATAAGACAATAATAAATGTGTGTGGCAAACTGCAAAGGATGATGGTTTCACTGAGCTTGACTTTTCGCTATCAGGGTGGGTTCAGATTTATAGCATCAGTTCAGCTACAACTTGTTATAAAATCTGCTGGTGAACAGATTCTGAGTTTTGTTGGCAGCATCTGATTTTCACAAGGCTTCCTTGGTTTATCTTCTCAAAATTTCTCAAAGTGATTCACAATAGATTACCAGTGCATTTGTTGAAGAGTTTTGCTAATATCCTGATTCTGTAGCTTCTCCAGACTCGATGTCTCTATACCTGTTGTATTTACTGTGTGAGCTAAAGCTGTCTCTGGTGTGTATTCCCTACATATGTAAATGCTGGTAACATCTGTTCTAATTGTGCTTTCTTGCTAGTTCTCACACGGAGGTCCAGATCCTGTGAAGGATCACTTGCTGTTTTATTTCCGGCACGTAAACATTACAACAGCACCAGTGTTAATTGCTGGGACCTCAGCAACCCCTGAGAGAGGAACATTGGCGTATTGTGTCTCTAGCGTGAGACCCTGTATGATTTACACTCGTTAACAACTGGACATGCAATCCCAGGCTCGAGTGCTTTTTCCGCTCTCTCGGTTGGCCCCTCGACAGCTTCTCCACTCAAGCCAGATAATGGATATTCTATCTGTACCTCATTACGTTCATGTCCCCTTATGCTGGCCCGTTAATTTGGTTACAATGCACTCCCGAGAAGAAAAAAAAAAAACATGCCCCTCTTTCTCTCCAGTTCGAAGCCTCTGACTGCCTGAGGGTAAACATTTTTTTTGTTGCAAAAAAACAGGAACGACGATCGTTATTTGGTTGAGGATCTGTCAACACACATCAGCTGCCTCCTTTTAACCCAAGAGTTTTCTGGAGAAAAATATATTACAATCACCATAGGGCTGACCTTGACCTTCAAACTCAGTTTAGCTATTAAGCATGACCCTTCCTCTGCACCACAAGGGATGTATAAGGGTGCCATTTCTGACCCTTAATCACATTTCTTAACTGGACCTAGCTCTTCAAATGACCTCTTGACACAGGAAGCCCTTGTGGGTTGCCAGAGCAACCTCAGATGTAGGCATGATTGACAGGTACCCATAGTTTATGTAAAATGGAAGAGGCACACTTTTCCCTGCGGAGAACAATGAGAGAAGAAATATGCACGACTATTGCACATTAATTCGCTTTGAACCTAAAAGTCATTTATATTTATAGTTATGGTTGTACAAGTTGAACTGGTCTCAGGAGTGGGAGGGGCATTTATTGCTTGTGATGGTCTGTATGAGCTCAGTGTGTTTTACTAATCTATATGAGCTCAGCGTGTTTTACTGTTCTGTATTAGCTCAGCATGTTTTGCAAATTTGTATGAGCTCAGTGTAATTTCGTAATCTGTATGAGCTCAGTGTGTTTTCCTAATCTGTATGAGCTCAGTGTGTTTTGCTAATCTGAATGAGCTCAGCGTGTTTTGCTAATCTGTATGAGCTCAGTGTGTTTTGGTAGTCTGTATGAGCTCAGTGTGTTTTCCTAATCTGTATGATTTTAGCGTGTTTTCCTAATCTGTATGAGCTCAGTGTGATTTCCTAATCTGTATGAACTCAGCGTGTTTTCCTAATCTGTATGAGCTCAGCGTGTTTTCCTAATCTGTATGAGCTCAGTGTGTTTTATTAATCTGTATGAGCTCAGCGTGTTTTGCTAATTCCTTTGGTGTTTACTGTGTACAGTACTCATTAAAACGTGGTTCCTGCCCCACTCACTGCTCTGTTTGGGGTGATAAACAAGGCCTTCTCGCCACATGGTCTTCACACATCCCTGCTGTTCATTTAAGGTACTACAGGAATGTCCTCTCAACTGGAGCATTTCAGAGGGGTTTAGTGTTACTGAAAGCACATACATGTTGTCTTCAGTACTTTATCAACCGTTATGTGGTTTGTTAAAAAAAGATAAACATCAGTTTATTGGTTTGTTTAAAGTTATCTAACGTATGATAACGTTATTAGTTAATGTTAGTTTATTGGTTTGTTTAAGGTTATCTATCTAATGTATGATAAGTTATTAGTTAATGTTAGTTTATTGGTTTATTTAAGGTTATCTAACATGATATTAGATAATGTTAGTTTATTGGTTTGTTTAAGGTTATCTATCTAACGTATGATAACGAGCCATTAGTTAATGTTTATTGGTTCATTTAAGGTTATCTTTCTAGCATATGATAAGTTAGTTAATGTTCGTTTATTGACGTGATGGTTAGTAACAGCTGTACTGTTGGTAAGTTATTAGTCTCATTTAACTTTTCATACTTGAAAATGTATTTTGTTTGTGCTATTGAATCTCAGTTGTCTTTAACTAAGAGCATATATTTGGCCATTTCAGAGGGATGTGATCACTAATTTTATCTAACTACTTGAATGGAAATTATGTGATAATTACTTTAATGTTAGTGATGGGGTCATTGATTCTAGTGATATGTGATGTGATCACTAACATGTCCAGGTAACATAAGAGACCACAGTAGTCATTCTGTTTCAAGTTACCTTACAGTTTTCATAAATGCATATGTGTCATGTAGACCCAGCATTAATCTCCTTGGACCAATTCTGGGGTTAAATGTCTTGAAAGATGCATCAGAACATGGAATCCCAAGAATATAGTATAGTATATGGCACTAGAACACAATATAGTGCACTAGAATAATGTATAGGGCACTAGAATATAATATTGGGCACTAGAATACAGTATAGTGCACTAGAATATAGTAGGATTCACTTCTGTTGGCCACCGGAGATCTTCCTTCTTCTCATGTGCTGCTGCATCTCCCTGGGGGTGATCCTTCATCTCTACTGTCATACTTTAAAGACACCACACCTATGAGATATGAGATGCGCATTTCAGACCAGTTGCAATGCCCACACTGACGCTTTCATCTCAGCTGATTAGTTCTACAAACTTCACAACAGTTGGGGCCCACAGAAAGAAGACATTTTCATTCTTTATCAGGATTAAGCAACAGAAACATCCACCATATTTTCTGCCAGTCACTGGACCAAGATGATTTCTTCAGGATAGTCAGGCAGACATACTGTCACCCATGCTCCGTACAAATCTTAGTGACATGGGGCATTTCTGCTTTAGCTGTTGAGGCCCAGAATCATTTGCCAGAGTGGGATATTGGTGGACTGTCTTTAGGGCTTTAACCCCCACTGGAAAGGAGGTTCAGTAGGTGTTTAGTTATTGGATGCATTAAAAGAAGCTTCTGCAATGCTCCAGCCAACTCTTCCCAGTGTAGCAAAACACTGGGATTTAATTGTACCACTGTCTATTTCATGGTCTGGCATCGATTAGCAGAGCAGCTCTATCAGTATGACTACAGACTGGCGGTATAATTCCTGCAAATTAGCAGAGCAGAGCTATCAGTATGACTACAGACTGGCGGTATAATTCCTTTATATTCCTTACACATTTTACCACTATCATGTCCGTTACACAATTTTTTTTGGAAGACAGATGTGGTATTCAGGGATAGAGGGTCATTCTGCAGATATCTATGTTTGCTTTGTAAGTTCTATGTTAGCTTTGCAAGTTCTATGTTAGCTTTAAGTGTAAGAGTAAATTCTTTTGGCCACAAATTTGTAAATGTAACTGAGACTGATGGCTGATGTATGTTCTATACTAAGTATACTCTGTATTAAGGCATGTTAAAAGTATACTCTTCACAACATGTAAGAGTTTAAGGTGGAGCTGAAGCACCTAAAATTGAAAGTCACTGTCCAAGGTGCTGAAGAGAATTTGTTCCATCAGTGTCTGTAAGTGACCAGATTGTCTGTTGACAATATTACAGCTGTGACTGTGTTGCTAGCAAGCATGGAGCAACAGAGGCATGGTTGAAACAGTGGGGGTGTGGTTTAGGCAGTGGGGGTGTGGCTGATGTAGTGCAGGCGTGATTGAGGCAGCAGGGGTGTAGCTATTCAAGATAGAAAAACTATTATGGAATTTTGGTATGATTCATTGAACTATTTCTGGTTATCACCCTTTCTGAACCATTTGTTCATATTCAATGTAATAGTCAGGCCAATCAAATATCATTGAATTATCAAAACACTCTCTCCTTTTCATTTGCCCACAGCGGAACCGATAGTGCAGGTGGACGGGAAGCCCAGCTGCTGTTTTTTCAAGTTCAGTCCCAAGCTGATGTTTACCAAGGTGCTGAAGGCCCAGCTGTGGGTGTACCTGCGGCCACTGCAGCAAACCTCCACAGTCTACTTGCAGATCCTCCGGCTGAAGCCTGTCACCGACCAAGGCAGCCGGCACATTCGCATCCGCTCGCTAAAGATTGAGCTGAACTCTCGATCGGGCTA
Organism: Tenebrosternarchus preto; assembly: GCA_025802075.1. Taxonomy (NCBI): domain Eukaryota; kingdom Metazoa; phylum Chordata; class Actinopteri; order Gymnotiformes; family Apteronotidae; genus Tenebrosternarchus; species Tenebrosternarchus preto. The sequence continues at coordinate 7,524,018 of JAOYMR010000018.1, read as the reverse complement.
CTGGCAGAGCATTGACTTCAAGCATGTCCTGCAAAACTGGTTCAAGCAGCCACATACAAACTGGGGGATCGACATAAACGCCTTCGATGAAAGTGGCAACGACCTCGCTGTAACATCTTTAAGACCTGGAGAAGAAGGGCTGGTAAGGACCCTTAGACCTGCTGCCTAAACACTAATACAACTACCTAGTGACCATGATTAGTTATGATATACAGGCGTTTTATCTTGTTTGAGATCTGTTTAAACTGTTAAGTGCAAATATGCTAAAGAATTTGTCATAGTTCCTGTGTTATAATCATGTTACATACATGTTACATACATGCAAACATGAAACTCTTCCCCCCAACCCCCACCCCAAAAATGGCAGGAGTGATTTAAAATATAACAAGTAATAAAGTTAAAAGTCTTAGCATGAAAGGGATTCCTGTCCATTTAATTTTTTTATGCGCTTTGTTCCTCTGTTATTCTACAGCTTACCAGAGATCCTGCCTTGTTTCAAGTAAAACACTGGAAAGTGGATCAGTACCATATACCCAGTTATTTAACAGATTTGTCCAGATTCTGTAAATCAGAAACTCTGTGCTCCTGAGTTTCATGGTGACATACTAAATTTGCCAGTCAAAGACACCAAAGGCAAGTAGTTTGAACTACAAAAGTACAAATTCACTTAGCTTTGGTATGGATGGTAAAGTCCCCCCAACCCTCAAAATTATGTCCTGTGGAAATAATAGGGAATAACTGCAAGACATGGAGTGAAGGTAAGGGTTAAAATAATGAGAGAAATGAACAAATTGGGATTGTTGGCAGGTATGGTCATACATACCATAGCCTATTGTTGGCTCTCCAAAGGGCAAGTATGCTTCCTTACCAGTGAGTAACTGCCCATCCCTTTGTACAGCAAGTTGTTTTTAAAAGGGAGGAAGAAAGAAAAAGATCAGAGACTCTAGCAAGAAAAACAACATAAAAGCAAAGAAAGAATGAAACTCCCCCCTGGACCTCTTGGGGTTTTCTCCTCTTTCTCTTCATCCAACAAAGAAAGCAGAGTACAAGCTGACAGGATTTGACCTTGCTGCCCTCTTGGTTTGTTCTCTCACCAGAGAGCTATGGCCAATTCTTTCTCATATCCAGCTGCTTTGCCACAAGACGAGATCAGTGCTTTATGGAGAACAATGAAATGTGGAGAAACTAGATGTAAAATCTCTTGAGAATCATTTGGTACATAGGGGTCAAGGTTAGGACAAAAACTGGAAGTCAAAGGTCAAGTATAGCTTGTAAAATGTCAGCTTTTTAAGTACTGACCACTAACCACACCCACAGTGTAAAAGAATCATTTACTTCTTAATTAGCAATTAAATTACTAACCTGTTCTCCGGAAACCTCAGCTCTAGTGATCAATAAAAATCACAATGCCCCAGTAAATTAAGTAACCAGTACAGTTTTAGACATTGGTTCAGCCAAGTTGGAAAGGACAATTATGACCATCTAGCAACACTTTTGTTGATATGACAAATCAACCTACTTCACTGTTTCACCACTCTGTCTCTGTTTTCCTTCTCTCCTTCTCTCCCTCCCCCTGATCTCCAGCAGCCGTTCCTGGAGGTGAAGGTTCTCGAGACGACCAAGCGCACTCGGCGGAACCTGGGTCTCGACTGTGACGAGCACTCTACTGAATCCCGTTGCTGTCGCTACCCGCTCACAGTGGACTTCGAAGCCTTTGGTTGGGACTGGATCATTGCACCCAAGCGCTACAAGGCGAACTACTGCTCGGGACAGTGTGAGTACATGTTCATGCAGAAGTACCCGCACACCCACCTGGTGCAGCACGCCAATCCCCGAGGCTCTGCAGGACCCTGCTGTACCCCTACCAAAATGTCACCCATAAACATGCTCTACTTCAATGACAAGCAGCAGATCATTCATGGCAAGATTCCCGGTATGGTGGTAGATCGCTGTGGATGCTCTTAGACAAATGCACGGTTTGTCTGGGCATTGGGGAGAAACGCTTCCACTCCCAGTGCTTCCCCTTCAATCTTGGAGAGTCACCTGTTTTCCTTTCCACTCACATCCTGGAAGATCTACACAAAGATATGGATGCCAGGTTTAGTGTATCACTGTAGTTCAACAGATAACAGAATAATTCATTGTAAAGCAGTATAAACTGAGGGTGAATTGGAAGATATTTCTATAAAGAATTTCAATGGGTGAGTGTTGGAAGACCAGCTGGTGAGAGGAAAGCGAGACAAAACTAATGGAAAAGAGACAAATTTATTCCTTGTATGTGTTAGTTTTGTGGGTGTTTCTCCATCATTTGAAATGTATTTTTTTTTATTGCTTGATAGTTGTAAAATAGACTTTTAAATTGGCTCCAAAGTGTTTAAGCCTTACACTCTTTTCATCCATTCTACCTTGTGGAAAGGGTGAAACCCAATAAGGACTAGTGATCATTTTGTAGTGTCTTGGTCCACCTGTGCTTACTGTAAATATTGGGACATTGAAGTCAAATTAATATCTTTAATATTTTACTCAATGTCTTTGGTCAAGAGCAAAGACTCTTGGCCAGAGAACATCAAGAATCCCCATCATTCACAGCTCTGCACATGAACGCATCAAACCAAATAAAACGAGCAAGATCTGGACACAAAAAAATGCAACAATTCCATAACGATAAAACACGTAGCCCTAAAGATACCATTGAATAAATGTAAGACGTTTGTACTTTTGTCACGTATCATTGTTCTTATTTCAGGAACAATCCAAAGAGCTTGAAAAAATTGATTTTAGTGTCCCAATACTTATGGTGAGGGCACTGGAGAGACCATATGAAATTTCTCCATTGTCCTTGGTTATTTTTTTCAGATTCTCAGATTTGCATTTTCTATATATAATCTAAAAATTCCAACATGTAGTACACTAGAGAGACAAAAGTTATGCCAAAAGAGACCTTGCTGAAAACTGAAGGGTCACCTCCTCCCTTCTCCAGAAGCAGCTTTAGCACCCCAGCGTGACATTCCCAAAAGATCTGGCACCCTTTCATGACTACTTTGATCTTCTTTTTACTCGTGATCTTGTAAAAGACAAAAAGAAGCAAAAGAGGATAGAAAAGAAAGGCTGTTTTTTTCAGTACTTTTAAATGAGAACAGGAAAAGGGGTTTTTCAGTACTTTTAAATGAGAACAGGAAAAAGGGTTGCCCAGGCGATCGAATTACAGCGGTCCATGTGACCCACTGCACTGACTCACACTTGGAGCCTTTGAGAATCACTGTTGAATAAAGACTGGTCCTACACTGCGCTACAAGAAAAATGACCGCAAACTATAAATGTTATGTTTTATGCTTAAGCGGTCCTTCTCTGTTCTATTAATGCTTTAATGAAATACAACATTTCTATGCTCAATCCAGTTCCCATCTACATACTGTGTTGGCCCCTCATTAGAACTTTATGTAGTCAAAGGAAAATGCCCCCAAGCAAGTCTGGTATGAGTTCACCCAATTTGAGTTGTAAGGTCATAAAATGTAGCACCATTAATGCAGTTAATGCACTAGGACAGTTCACCACACCCATAGACGGTGGGTTATACTTAATTAAAGATCAGCGTGTGGGAAAAGTATGCATTTCTAGAGAAATCTCATTGACATGTTTTGATATTTTTCCTTATTTTACGAAATATCACTCCTGCCCCTTACCAGCCAATAAAGGTTTGGTGAACTTTGGAAGTGCTTAAAAGATTAGGAAGCTGGATGTGTGTCTTATGCTCACCAGATGTCTAAGCAAATAAGAATATCTCTTTGTTGGAAAACGAAAGCACTATGCTGTTGGATAAAGGAGGAGCCTTCTGACATTATATATAAA
>JAOYMR010000018.1:7483779-7510814 GCA_025802075.1 Tenebrosternarchus preto | reverse complement strand
GGTAAAGGGGGAGTGAGAAAGCTTATTGATCTACCCTAGTTGAAATGCCAGCTCTACACTGACACACACACACACACACGCACACACACACACACACACACACACACACACACGCTTTTTTCTCATCATGTTTTTCTTTTTGCTTCCTCAAACAATATTGGGCCAAACACAGGGCCTCTCTGAGTCGTCCAAGGCCTTTACTCTGTCTATTCACAAAGCCATTCTAGAGCAGTTTGAATTAGTGACAGTTATTATTCAAACTAATGAGTAAAACCCACTGAGGCTCGCAATAAGAGACAATGACGTTTTCCTGAATGTTAAGTGTGCTCTCCACATAAAAAAATTATTTGGTTGCAGAAATATTCCTTTCAAAGTAACAAAAAAAAGGACAAATTTCAATGCAATGAGCTTGCTTCAAAATTAAGTGTGCTTCGAAACGATTACATCTCTACACAGAGTGCACATAAAGCTCAGCCCTTTATCAACAAGAAGAAGCAATGACAAAGTGTTCAAGTGGCCCTACATCTGGTTCTCCACCCCACCTCCACCCTTTTACTGGCCCGGCTTGTAATGATGTGACGTCATGAGACCTGTATTGTGCAAAAACGGAGGGCATATGGCCTCCTCCACCTCTCTCAGTAAGGGAACATAAGGGAACGTGTGTGAGCGTGCATAATCACTGGAGGGACAGTCGAGAGACTTCATATTCAAGTCACATGACCAACTGAATGGTCCTCCACTACTACAGCTTTTTTTTTTTTTTTTTCCTTTTTAAAAAAAACAAAAACACACTCAGATTCTTACTTGCTTGTACCGTCAAGACTGGCCAGCACCAAGCTCAGATAATCATATCCATCTTCATATGAATTCAGATTCTCTACAAGGTAAAAACACCTTTGACTGGGTTTAAATGGTAGGACATTAAGCCAACAAGTTTAAATCCAGAAGCCGTTGAGTTTCTTTGCCAAGGTTTTGTTTAACCACAAAGCACCACTCCTCTTGTATGGTGCCTCTATGGTTTTAAAACAAACATTACATAACTGGGCGGGAGCATAGATGAAGAGCATTGTTTGCTGCAAAGTAACAGAGGAAAAAGGAGCATCTGTCCATCTGTAACCTTATTCAAAAGGCCAAAGAACAAATGTAGCGATAACACTGAAAACAAGGCAACTTGGTGAGAACACAGCCAACAAGTACAGTAAAAAAAAATCAGTGCAGTGTCTAGTACAGTAAAATTCACTGCAGCGTCTACTATGTTCATAGACCTGCCCAAAACAATTGCCCAAGAAGGAATTCACACTCGTTTACAGAACTGCGAAGCAAGAGAGTGTGTTTAATATAGGAATGAGTATTTTTGCAAAATTTGCGTTTGAATTAAAAGCATTTAAATAACAGACAATAGCAAAATATATAAAAAAAACGTGTTGGCATGAAAAGGCCGCTCATGAAACACACACGAACAATGGACTGCTAACAATGCTACCATGATAACCCGAGTTAGCATTTCTTACATATTCCTTCCATATTACATATTAGTTGAAAATAGCTTGCCTCTATAATACAGATTTAATTCATCCATTGCTTTTTAACTTCACACACCTTTTCAGCATGCACGCTACAGGAAACTGAAAGCCTCTACACTGCCCTCTGGTGGATTACAGAATTCAGACATCATAAGGCTCTTAAAATTGAGACCACACAACATCGCCAGGTAGCTAATTTGTTTACAAGTCTTGATTTCATGATGATTTGAAAAGTGCTAAATTAAAGCTGGAGTGGCAGCCTGTATGTGAACTAGAACGCAACAGCTCATATATCCAACAGACCAAATATCCTCAGCTTTGGCAGGTGGCTGCAGCTTTAGTTCAAATCCACAGCAAATTACAAAAGTGCTTTAGTTGTGTACGCAAGTATTCTGAGCTAGAACAAATGGGTTCTAATACAAAAATGTCCTTTACTGAGGCACCACCAGTAATTAGCATCAGTGTTGAACCGTAGAATGAGAACAAGACGATGTTATAACACAGGATTCAAAAGCAATTAAATAAATTCAAATACAAGTTTTATAAAGTTGGATTGGTATTTTTTTCCCCCAAATATAGTGATACTGATTGTGAACTAAACTCTACAAATATTTATGCACTTCTGTATCACTGACACTGTTCTTTTATAAAGTGCCTTAGTAGGTTTAAAAGACATAAGAGTTCAGACTTTTTTTAAAAAAACAAAAACAAACATGAGTTAAATATAAAAAGCCATCAAATGTTCCACTGAAAACAAGGGGAAAATTCAGCCATTGAGGTAAAACTTTACAAAGAAAGAGGAGTGTGGAGGCAGGGACACTTTTAGTGAGGTAGAATTAAAACATTTAAACATTCACTCCACCACTGGGGAAATAGAGGGAAAAAAATAAGTCCAGGTCCCTGAGCAAACAAACACTAAATCCACGGCACAAAAACTAGAGACTTGAAACATTAATGGGATTTTTGGGATTCTAGTTTTCAGAACCATATGGCATCATGTACAACTAAAAAAGCCAAACCCATAAACAAGATGAACAGAAATCGAAGCTTTCCATCTTTAAACAGCACAGGCTTTGGTGTAAAAAGAGACCGTCATGTTGAACACTATCCAGTGTCCAACGTGATGTGCGGCATTACAAATTTATCTGCTTTCAAATGACTGACGCCTTTTCTAAACCCGATTAGAAAAAAAAAAATTACCGGCAGAGAAACACGCTTTTTATATGATTATAGGATGTTCAAAATGGGCAGTCATCAGATCTGCCAAACTGGTACTGGGGGAGAGGTTTACAACACATTTGATAGAGAACCCAGAATTTTATTTGCACTGAGAATTACAAAATTACATCACTGTATGCATGTTTAATTGAAGAAACCAGAATAGCTGAAGAACCGTTTCCATCACGGAACAGAAACTGTGAATCGTCAAAGCTTATCTTGACATTACCGACAACAAATCCAACCTCGAGTTCAAAGGTGATAGGTCATGGACGTTCTGACACTAAAGGATTGCAAGATGAGAACGAAAGAAAAAGAAACAAACATTCACCAGTTCATATAGCAGCTTCACACACTAGTTCATATAATAGCTTCTCACACCAGCTCCTCACACCAAGCTAAATCAGGTCGCAAAGCTAAACAGCTTCTTAACAGAGAAGCCAATAAAAAAAATACATAACGAGTGAAACTTTGGTGGGGTAACGAGGGGTAGTTCTGAATGTTGGTGGGGTAACGAGGGGTAGTTCTGAATGTTGGTGGGGTAACGAGGGGTAGTTCTGAATGTTGGTGGGGTATGAGGATTAGTTCTGAATGTTGCAGGGAACGATTTGCAAGCTGTCGACTGATTGCCTTGCCAATGAAGAGTAGTGGGCCCCCTTCTCTTGTCCACTGGCCTGCTTGTCCGTCCCCCTTTTTAGCCCCCTGGGAGGAGGTCTGTTGTGTTGTGGCCTCACTAAATCAACATTGTTATAATGATGTGTCACACTTGACCCCGTGCAGCTCTGGACGCTCACATGGGTGTCAAGACCCACAATGGGTGGCTCTCCATCTCGTATGGATTCATGACAGATTTTGATTCATGGTGAAGCCCAGGCTGCGTCACGAGAAAATTACCCCTATCAAAATGCCAGCGTTTTCACATTCATCAGCTCGCTCCCTTAAAATTCCCAACCCTCCAGGCCATTTCTCTCACCCCATCTTAAAAATGTCTGTGACAAAGGTACTGGTAAAACCATAATGCCCCATACACAAGACCCCACACACGCAGATTAATAGATGCAGTTCAGTCAGTAAATCCCCTATACCCAAACAGTGCACTAGTGTGATTGGGAAATACTTTGTAACTACAGATGACATGGTTAAAAGTAGCACATGTACTTCGAGCTACCCTAGCCCTTCTAAAGACAGCTCTCGAACCTTTCCTTCTTGCCAACGGCCATCTGAAGAACTCTACCCGATGGTGAATTCTCAAGGAATAATTTCACGTTGCACCGATGTCATGCGTCGTCAGTGTGCGTCATTCTTTGAACCCGTCTCCTGGGCTCTACTGTTAGGCACCACTGCACCCATTACTACAACGAAGCTTGTATGGATACGAGACATCAGATCAGATAAGGCGGTGCAGATATTGATACAAACCCCTCGCAGGCAGTGGCGGCACCGTTGGTCATAGCTTGCATTAGTATATTATTTCCAACATAATATACTGTTTATAATAAGGTTTATTTTATGCTTCACCAGGCATAATGAGTTATGCACCCTTTATACAAACTATAGGGCCTGCTACTCTAGGCCAGCTGATTGGTTTATGCCTTCTAAGTGCTGATCTTGACAACTTGGTCAAGAGGCTGCAGTCATTATTCAAGGCAGTAAAATGTGAGCCCTCCTCCAAAAGGTGCTACAAGGAAGTTCTGAGACACAGTGAGTTCATCCATCATGAAAACTAAACCACTTTCACCTACACATTCTGGAAAAGCCAACAAAACCAGTCCTTTTTCTGGAAAAACCACTTAAGTTCCAGTTAGTATCAGATGGTGGTCTCTGTTTTACTGCAGTATACAGTCAAACTGGTCAGCGACTTTAGCTCTTTGTACACACACTAACTTCGCAGGGCAGGGTTTACGTGGCTTGATATAGCTTTGATTTACCCAACATGGTCTAAAGGTACTGAAACCGCTGAGCTTCAGTACATAAGAATAAGAAAAGCAGAGCACAGAGGCTCAGGAGTTCTTAAAGAACCTGAAGTAGAAAACAAGGTCCAACAGTATTCCAGTGCTTTTACCGCATTTTAACCATCACCCACAAGTACACTTAATATGGGTTAAATATTCCTTTTAAACCCAAATATCATAACATCTACATGTGCATTAACAATATTTACACTTTATTCTATGTCTGTTGGCACAAGTGAATGCTGGAATTGTAAATGTGGTGGTTGGCCAGCCCGACCTTACAGCTATATACAACAAATGCTATAAAATGTGAGCTAAAATAATTTCCATCCATTTATTATAAATCACATTTTTACTACCATACTTTGTACAGGACTGGTTGTTTCAGTCGGTTTAAGCCCTTTCCCTCCCGACTAAAAACTGGCAGGTTGAAACTGTTTAAAATACAGACATTTAAAACTCAGGATGCATCATTGTTTCAGGAGTTTTTCTGCTTTGAATAGGCTTCCTTTTTTCACCTCCCCACCTGCACCTCCAGAAGGTGTGCTTAGTCACGTCCAACCACTTACAAACATCCATCCATTGAAATGGCCTGCTGGTATAATTCAATATCCTCACTTACTGTGTATTAGTAACCCATTGACCCTCAACCACAGTCTGTAATATCCATCGTTACCAACCACAACTGCCACAACGCCTGAACACACGCCTTAGTGAAAAGAAAATCGTTGAGTGCAATTCTATTGTAGGCCATTTGATACAGTAAGACATTGCAGAGTAATAGAAACCTGAAATTCTTAAGACCTGTGATGTATTCAATATCCTTATCATATAGTGTAACTTCAGCGTTTGTGGTCTTCACACAGGAACATTACCTTCTTGGAAACGGAAGAGACGTTCATTCCAAAGCGTGCTGCTCTCTTCTTTAAGACTTCAACATCAACCTGATGCAGAGAACAGCGTCAATAATTCAGAAGTGCTTAAGAAATTTGTTGAGTTTGTAGTAATGAGGGGGGAAAAAGTATCAGTATTTATTTGGAAAAAAAAAATTCCAATCCAACTTTAGGCAACTTTATACACCATCAGCCTCATAACTGTTTTCAAGAATTTACACCAGCAATCCTAGCATACTGCACGTCACTACAAAAACTTTGCTTACTTTTGGAAAAGGCAACATTAATACTTATGGCATCAGAGCAGCAACAGAGTTCTTAAGGTTTAAGTAATTACATCAGGGCTACCGACAAACCCAATACAGTACAAACATTCACAACAGATGTAGAGACATGTTCAACAATAAAATTTCAACTCTGTATTGGAACAGGAATGTTTTGTATGCAAATGAAACCAAAATCTTTCAGTAGATATTAAGACAATTAATCAAGAATCATATACTTACACTTGCTTTTGAAGTGGTGCCTAGAAAAATAAATAAATAAATAATTAGCCATTAGACCAAAATAAAAGTCCATCAATCCTAATTATCTCAGTATGCTACACACCTTTTGTGGCCGTGGATGTGGTTACTGGCAATCCAAACCTATTGGATGGAAAAAGGCTTAAATTTTGCAAATAAAACAACTTCATACAAAGGCCATACCTCAGACCTGAGACCCGAGTGTCAGAAACGCAATTTAGTCTCCAGAAAGCAAACTTCATTACGGAATTATGAGCAATATGATTTTTTTATATATTCCAACTAAATCATATCGAGTCTAAACTAGAATGCCAATGTTAGGATATCAAACATAGCAACGTACATTCCTCTTGTACGACACTGACAAGCCCCAGACAACGACAATGTTGGGTTCACAAATCAAACATTTTCTCCCCTGTACATGAACAACCTGCCCAACTATAGAATGCAAAGACGGTTAATAACAACAGAAATCTGCCTGTTAACACCAGTGTTATGCCTAGACAACAGAATACATGCAAATGCCTCGTTTCACTGTGTGAGAACGCGGAAAGCTGAGAGATTGCTAGGCTCACACCTCGCAGCTCGGGCAGCTTTCTTGGTGTCTGTGTCTGGGGGCAGATTGAAGCGCTCTGCTCTTTTCTGCAGTCTCTAAAAGTGAGAGAGAGAGAGAGAGAGAGAGAGAGAGAGAGAGAGAGAGAGAGAGAGAGAGAGAGAGAGAGAGAGAGAGAGAATATTCAGGTTGGTAGGTCAACTCAGGTAAATCATCTCTGCTGTGTATAGGGAAAAAAAACATCTTCGCAAGACATTAAAACATTGATATTTGAGGGGGAAGTGACAGGTTAAATATTTAGATGAATCACTGTTTGTCCAATTAAGACTAAAAGCTGTAATCAGGTTTTAACCCAATGTTTTACATGCGAGTGGAGCTAAATTACATTAAATTACGTAAGTTTGATTACATTAGGTTGGAAAAAGACAGGCCCCCACAATGCATCAGGCAAATGTCTGTAAAACACAACCTTTCTAATGACGTGCAGTGGAAAAAAGCCCTCCAAAATTTAGCTATGAAGATGCAGCATTCTAAAAGATCTGTATTCATGTGAGCAAATCACATAAATGTAGCACATGTTTGGGTCTGGAGAGGAAGTTATGGGTCAGACTGGTTATAACATGGGATAGATTGGTTAAAAGTAAATACCTCATCAGCTGATGCAGAAAGGCTGATTTTAACAAGTTTCTTGGGTGCACTGCTGCAAGAAATAAAACAAACATTTTCAAGAATATTTGTCTACCAAATATAATGACCACCTATTTTTCTGCCAAATATAATGACCACCTTCTACAAGATTAACTGCATGAAACGATGTAGACCTTTCAGCACCATCTGCTGGTTAGAAACATTTCCTCAGCAGCAATATTCTGTGAGACCATTTCTAACAATTATTCAACCACATTCTACAGGGGTGACAGGTCAAATGTTAAAATTGTCAATTTCAGTGCAGTCCTCCTCTAGGAGACAGAACAGATGAAAAACAGACTACTGTTTGGAAAACTGATGCTAATGAACCTTCAGTGTGTACTTACATTTCAGGTTCAGCCAAGGTTGGTTCAGGCACAGCTGCTTCCTCCTTTGGGAATGCCTCCTAAAAGAAATTCATAATATCCAGTTTAACATTGCACGTCGTTCAATCCTGAATAAAAACACCTTTTCAGTTCAGGGCAAGCTCAAGAATTGCCAGATGAATTCCACCAGGTGTGTAAAATTACAGAAAACATGTGTAGTCATCAGAAGTAGAAAGGAAAGCTGTTGTGGTAGATCGTGGTTCAGTCAGACACTGTAGCAGCTACAGGCTCTTTAAAGCTAGGACAGGTCAACATGAAATTTTTGGCCCTTTTATTTCAAGCTCAACATTACTTTTCTAAATATGTGCATGCTGGTCCTCACAGGACAACATATGGGTTTCTTATAAACAAACATTTGCAGACAAAACAAAAAGACAATGTAAAATAAAATAAGTTTTTTTTTTTTTTTAGATATACCCAAGATGGCATTCCTTTGCAATACTACATTTGTACTACACTTTACCTCTGTATCCTCCTCCAGCACCTCCTCCTCATTTACTTCCTCCTCTGAAAATGGAGCAATTATCATCCATTAGATTCTGAATCACGATTTGAGAACAGGTTTAGGACAAAGAACTTCAACACAAAAGTTTACAGGATTACATAACACAAAAGACATGCTGCTTCATGCTTGGGGTGGGATTTACCCAGTAGGTGACAATACTACTAAAACAAACACCAATGTTTTGACCTATAGAAAGAGTCACCTGCAAATATCTGTAATTTGAGAAACAACCATGAAATAATCAAGCATTTACAACTAAGGATTATGTCTGTATTTCATGTTTATACCCACACATGCATCACTTACTAGTTACATATTTTTGCAACTACTTAGCATGTAGTGAAATGGATCATAACAGGTAAAACAAACAGCACATTCCTTACACAAAGACACACAAACTCCAGCACCACAAGCATTCACGCATTAAAAGATACAAAACTGAGAGAAAGACGTTTTACAAGAGACATACCATGTTCATCCAGATAGGCCTGCAACCGTGCAATCAGGTCACCTTTGTTTCCCTTCACTTCCAGTCCCCTTAGTGCACATTCCTGCTTCAACTCAGCCAACTGGAAAGAACAGTCATAAGCAATTCACATTCACTAAATGAAGTCCAAAGAAAGTAAACAGTAGTTATGCATAGATACAGCAAACGCTGCTAACCACAAAAAAAAATTGTTTACAAATAGGTGTTGATTGAATGGGACATACAATGTTGACCAATATACTTGAGAACACCGACTGCTGTAGTGGATCCTCACTGAATTAAGAAGTACACTGTTCCAGCAGGCTCTCATTTATTCAGCTGGTAGGTTATCGAGCTAGTTACGATTCTACTATTTTCTGCGATTTTTTTTAGACCCGGGACAGGCTGGAGGGTAAACAGTTGTCACACCAAAAGCTATTTTCTGCGTTTATAAACAGATTTTCGACTTCTGATTAAAAAAGATAAACAAAAAGGCAAGTCTAAAGCCGCTCACTTAAGGCCGACAGCGTTAGTAGTGCTTAATGATGTGTGTGGATACGTTTCGCAGTTAACTAGTCAGCTAACGTTATTTCTTAAATAACTTGATTGGCACACTGAATTTTGAAAGGTTGCAAGGCATGCCGAACAATTACTGTACATTCGGTAGTTTTACCATCCTGACTGGAATGGTTAGCTAGCCTAGAAAAACTAGTTAGCTATGTTTGTAGGTGTGAACGACAGCGATAAAATGACCGGTTGGTTCTAGATTAGCAAACTAGCTAGCTAGGATGGCTACATAGATAGCTAGCAGGGGCTGAACATTTTAGTGCGTGTCTGCAAAGTTTTATCTTTACACGTACTGTTGCTATAGAGGTAGCTATGTAATTAGTTCCCACAATTAACAATGTCAATGCAGAAAAATATCGTATTAATAAAACAGATAACCAACGTGGTAATCAGCTGTTGCTAAAGTAGCCAGCTAGCAAGCTTGTTAGCTAGCTAGCTAACTAAGCGTTGGGCCAGCGTAGAGTAACAATAAAATACAGTTGTATTATTAATCATCAATAAATAATTTGAATGTTTTATACAATTCCATAAGTACACGTAAGTAATCACTAACTGCAGACAAATCCATTAATGTTGCTTCTACCTTAAGTTTGTGGAGCTCAACGACTTCAGCCATTTTCGTAGCTGTCCTTCTTCCAAGCGTTTCCTTTTCCGTTTGTGAGTTTTTCTACCTCTATGTAAACTGGCGAGTTCGACCAAAATAATGTCACCACCTATTGGCCGTAAATAGAAATGCACTAGAACAGTATTGCTCTTGAACCAAAGCTCTCTAATCTCGCGAGTTTTTCGGGCGAAAATCACATCCATCGAGTGTTTCTCAACGAAAATTTTGGACGCGACTAGGTACAGCAAATTTGGATGTCTCTTGTGGTGTCTTGTATTAAGATAATCGAAAGTGATATTTAGGTTTTAGATGTGAAACCTTTGAAATCTATTTCCATCTAGATATTTATGAGGTGGACAAACTAAGGAGCAAAGAAAAGATGCTTACAGTAGGGAAAGAAGACCTGGGGAAGGTCATGGCTTCCTATAAGTCAGAAGTTCTAACAGACAGGCTTCCTATATTTAGGTTCCCAAATTTCAACAGGCGAAGGTTGTCCTTATATGGGACTTAGTTTGAAACCAACCCACATATATATTGCAGGAGGTTTAGTTGTAGCTTCGGAGGAATTAATATTGGCTTGAAGCCTTTCAAGCAGACCCGGGTGCTTGACATGATACTGGTTTTCTGTGTAATAAACTTCTTATGTACAAGCAAGACGGTGTCAGTGGAGTCATCATCATCATAGCATCGCTACTACACATTGGCTTTTTTTTTTTTACACTACACTCTAACACAACAGATCAAACCCATAATTACCAGGCTATAAATATCAGGCAGATTAGGTACAAATAGAATTTATGACACTACCCAGTTCATAGATATAAAAAGGAATATAGTTGCTCATTTTATGATGTTGAATCACTTTTACATGTAGGTAAATTTTCCATTTATAGTTGTTCCTAAAATTAGATATTTATATTACATATTTATATGCCATGACATTTTTTTTTATCATGTCATTAAAGAAAAACAAGTTTCCTAATTATCTTTTTGTAATTCTAGACATTCCACATACACCGTAGTAACAATAAATCGTTTTCAAATTCATTGTTTGAACAAGACTTATTAGTCAAAACAAATATTCTGTAGATAATGTTACAACACTAAGAACATTTAAGGTTAGTTCTTAGTTTAGGCTGAGTGCTTTGTAAGAACCACAAAACCTGACATTTCAGTCTTATATTCACTGTATGCCATTCCTACAAAATGATAGACATGTTGACTTCTCATTACTTCTCACTTCAGTTTAAAAACAATATAGTAAAATACAACAATCAAGAGCTTCTGCCACAAACTGTTGCAAAAGCTTGTGCATGTGTTCACTTACCTGTATTCACAAACTATCCACTTATCAGAACATCCCAGTCAATCACAATCAAAAAACAGCAATGATAGATAAATCTATGGTTCAAAACAAAGTAAAACTTACCTTAAGCTACCTTAAGGTAAAGAGTAGAGAAGCTAACGTTTACTCTCAGCTCTTTAACAGTGACCATGTTTTACAATTTCCTGTCATTTTGGGCAGCACCACAGTACCAACACTGTGGCAGAGTGTAGAAGCATAATGGACGTTTGTCCTTTGTCCAATATTGCCAACAGAAATAGGACACATTAAAAGGAAAGGCTACAGGACATTTGAAGCAGCTGCACTGGAGTTTTTTTGTAGTTATCCATTACAAAATACTTCAGGAAAAATCCAAGTCACATGGCTGCTCCAGCAATGTTTCTTACAGACATACACGAGGTAATGAAGTCTGATCTTGTTTTCTCTTTGAACATAACCAAATAAATTCCCAAAGAACTCTCATCATCTAGTTCATTAAAATAGATGTGTAAAATAGATCTTTCAAAAATGGAGTTAACTGATAAAATGCTTTTAAAAAAGTTCCAATAATTTTTGTACCATTTAATATATAGGTTTATTTAATTTGACTAAATTTCTTGGCCAAAATAAAATACTGAACATGAGTAAAAACATCCACTGACAAGAATTGTTTTTTTCTTAAAGAAATTTATGTATAATTTGCAAATATTGATAAAAACGGCCTAGTTAGGCATAAAATCACCAATTACAAAAATATTCAGGAACTTCAAAATTGAACTATCTGCATTCCAAAATAAATATTTTATGAATGAAACTGGTGCATAATAGGATTGTAAAGAGATTTTGTTAACACAGTCAAAAAAACGTGCAGTTCAACAAGTGGAATGTCACCTCTCAGAATGAACTGGAGAGGGGTCTCATCTGCATTACACAAATCACAGCCCTGAGCAGATGAACGTACACTGGAAAAATGCTTCGCCATCAAGGTACAACATGCTCCAGAGTCAACATTGAGCCCTTCTTTTATAAAAAGGAAACCAGGTCCTTGAAACCACAACTGGCAAACGATCTTCCTTAGTTACAGGACGAATTTCTTCAGGGACGTTTTTGTGCCGTGTGTCTCTGCAGGTTGTCAATTTGTTTATTTTCAGCCCATGTCTCACAGTCGCAAAGGGGGCGTCGGCATAGTGACATCACGGAAGAACCGGTGAACAAGCGCATGTTTAGCTGAAATTCTCTTGTTGGGGTCATACTTCAGCATTTGCTATGAAGAAAGAAAATAGTGCAATTTTGAGTCTGAAAAAGACAAATTGTCCATTTCCAAGTTAAGCTTCCCTCCCCCCAAAACATTTCTCACGAAGCCATTTCATTTTAGTTCCAACTTTACAATATGATTGGCCGAGAAGCATTGTAACCTCAAAACTGTACAACCTCACTGATGTGTTGCTAAGTAACGACTAGCTGTATGCACCCAACCCTTTCTGCACCTGCATGTATGCAAAACGGGAAATGAACACAGTGAATGACTTTCAAAAGAGAACACCTGATATGCAGCCTGTTTGGTTAGACGCTGAAAGGCAATTTGACTGCAGACACACATCAAATTCCAAATATATATGCAATAACATTGAAAACACTTAAGTTTTAAGAATTAAACACACTGAGGCCACCAGTGAAGTGAAAGTGAAAAACCTATGCTTTCATCACAAACATCAGCAAATGTTACAACGCTTCTCAACCAATCAAGTATAAGCACGGTTACAATGCTTCTCAACCAATCAAGTCTAAGCACAGTTACAACGCTTCTCAACCAATCAAGTATAAGCACAGTTACGTTTCTCAAACAATTAAAATTGTGAGCTTGGAACCAACTGCTGAATAACTGCTAATCATACTGTTCCATCACAGTTATTTCTAATAACACAACATCCATTATCCAATATTTACCAGGTAGGACAAACTATCAATTTTCATTTTAACCAAGATGAAAACACCACCAACCTCTATAGTGTCAAATTTACCAATAAACACAACTGTCCAATATATCACATAGTTAAAAAACACACACGTTCCTAATATACAAAATTTGGCTTTACATCATATATACATTGCTGTAACAGCTTTTGGAATACACAAAATGGTTATTTTCCACTTGCTGTTTTATGATAATTTAGCAATTTAATGACATCTGATGCATATACTAGTCTTTGAATGGAAAGTAACTCAACAGAAAAGTACTGAACCCTTGCCCCCAGGAGTACTGGACCCTTGCCCCCAGGAGTACTGGACCCTTACCCCTAGAAGGTCTCGACCATCCTCATCAAGTGGAGGCACTACTTTGGAAAGGTCTTGAAGTGCCCACTTCGGGAATGAAGGTTTGTAGTCTGGCATGGAGGTGACTCCTGGCCAGACAGTGTCATCAGGGGTGCCCAGGGTTCGAAATATCCGGAAAAGCTGGTCAATTTCAGAATCTCCAGGAAACAATGCCCTTCGAGTAATCTTACACAGTGACAACAAAAACAAACATTTGCTTAGGTCATATAACAATAAAAAAACCCAAATCAATAACACCAATTCCCAGTAAAAATCATTCCAAATGAACCAGATGACCTCCCATCTCCATGATTTACAAGATTGAACATTTGCCATCATCCTCTGGTCGGCCTGTCTAGTCTCTTACCATTTCAGCAAAAATGCAGCCCAAACTCCAGATATCAACAGCTGTGGAATAATATTTACATCCCAAGAGAATTTCAGGAGCTCTGTACCACAAAGTCACCACCTAGCAGGGAAAATATTACAAATGTAAGATCATCTTAAACACCATAAACTCCAGTTGTATCGTTTTAAATGAAAATAACTTTGGAGCTACTAAAAACCAAACTGTGAAAATGAACAGGACAGTGTGGAACTAAAGTCACACAAACACGTTTACTAAAACAGGTAAAGTGCAACAAATGTGAATAAAATATTTTCTGTAAAAAGGTCACTGATCAAATCACCCTCATGCAAGTGAGGAAATATCATTTTCTTCAGATAAAAGTAGAATTATCTTTACATATGGACAATATACATGCTTCATAGACTATTCATTAACCAACTATTAATATTTCCAGACATACTTCCGATAATTAACAAATAACTTGACAGCAATTGAATTTAACACCAGAGCATCCAGACTTTACGGTCTATAGACTCTACAGACCTCAAACAAACAAGGCACTAAACAGAGCAAGAGCAGTTTTCTGTAATAAAAGACAGCTACATTATCAGTGCAAACATTTCTCACAAGATGGGTGCCCTGACTCAACCTACAGTTAGGAGCCATTTGCCAACTAGAATCCATAAAATTAATGTGCATGAGCATTTACGTTAATAACATACTAAGAACACACATATTCCAAACAAAAATGTGTTCAGGAAATCTGGGTTTCATGAAAGTTGTGCTCCTTTCTCACCTCATGGGTGTAGGTCCGAACCGGCACTCCAAATGCTCTGGCCAAACCGAAGTCTGCTAGCTTTATCTCTCCTTGTGCATTGATGAGGAGGTTCTGAGGCTTGAGGTCCCTATGCAAGACCCGATGAGAGTGGCAGAAAGCCAAGCCCTGCAGCAGCTGGAACAGGTAGCTCTGAACGTACACACATGCACATTTACGTTCACGTAACATTACAACAACTCACAGAGAAACAGCAGAGGAAACAACCACAGTAAAGCCCATGCCAAACGAAAACCGGAGACAAAACAGAATCAAATTGCTATACAGATTTTCCAGTTGAATGTCTAAACACTACTGGCCGTTTTCCCCTCACAAGAATCCACTTATGCAATCCACGCTCACCTTGACGAGTGGAAGTGATATGCCAGTAACAGAGGAGGAGTCCATAAATTTTTTGAGGTCTTGGTGGAGAAATTCAAAGACTAAGTAAAGCTTATTTTCTGTGTGGATGACATCAAGTAGCCTGAAGGGGGCAACATTTAAATCAGATATATAGTCATGGCAGAAATGATGGTTAAACAAACACAAACATCTCCAAACATGCAACCCAGTGAAAACACAGATTAGAACTGCTGGTATAAAGCCTAAAGCAGGGAGTGAGCTTCAATTTCTAATTGTGCCATATTCTGCTTATGAGGGCACCAAGGATGCTGATTCCACTGACCGCTATCACAGCGTAAGGAAAATAACCAGGATCCCTCTTTTCCATTTGCAGTAAGATTTCCCTTCACTGGAACTGTGGCAGTGTGATTTACATCACACCATCAAATGTTTGGCACTGATGATATAAGGCTTTCATGTAGCTGCTTGTCCATGGGAACATAGAAGCTCCTGGCTGGTTTCTGTGCTGGTGTTGATGCTAGAGACGGTTTGGAACTCTGTAGTTACTTAGTTAGAAGAGCGTTGGTGACTTCTACACACTACATGCCTCATATATGTGACATGCATAATATTATAGATATACATGATGATATACGTGAGGTTGTGTTGTCTCAGCTGCCAAAAATGTGATTGTAATAGAATTTGAAAATAACCTGAACATACATGTGTGGCAAATAATTTAAATGTCATCAATAAAATAAACCGTTCTACAATACTTAGTTTTCAATGAAAGTGTACTTTCCTCCAAACACTGTGTAAAATCATAATATATTGGCTAGTTCATAGAAGACATATATAATATACAAAATGGCTACAAATATGCTGGTTGCAACATACTTGACAATATTGGGGTGATTGAGCTCCTTCAGTAGTGATATTTCTCGAATAGCAGTACTTGGAACACCTTCTGTCTCCCTGAAAAGTAAGAACGTTACAAAATTATTAGCCAGCGAGGTGAACGTTACACTCCACGTGCCCGGTGTCTGAAAAGTGAATGCAGTCCCGTCTGAACAACGTCCTCTCCATAAACTCGCATCGAAAAACGAAAAGTATTGTGTGCAAAAATATAGCTAGCCAGGTTAGCTAACTTAGTAAATATAGTCAATAGGTTGCAAATAAATAATGAAGTTATGCGGGCTTTGTCCACGAATTCATTATTCTAGATAGCCGAGATTCGTTAGCAGATACAGACTTACGTCTGTCCCTCAAAATGGACATCCGAGTTAATAGCTAAATAGTAATCTAGCTAGCAAAGACAAGCGCTAAAGTCATTCAGCTATCGCTATTTAGTTAATGTTACCAGCTAAGGTAATCTAGTTAGCTAGCTATCCAATTATCGAAGCTAGCGAGTGTTTTGCAAGTCGTTCGTAAATTGATGATGGTTAGACACCCTAGCTAGCTAACTTATCTTAACTACGTTATACCTACACGAAGTGACAGATTTAAAAGTTTACTTACGTGTCTAGTCTTATTTTTTTGAGGGCAACGGTCTCACCAGTAATTTTATTTTTTGCTTTGTACACCACTCCATATGTACCCTCTCCGATCTTCTCCACTTTCTGAAAGGACTCCATGTCAAACGTACGACTAAACCCCTTTTTCCGGGGAAAACAGCTTCTCCTCCGCGATTACCTGCGACTTTGCTGAAGCAAGTCAAGCAACTGTGCGTGAAATAACAGCTAGCGTCAAAGATGTGGTGGCACAAAGACGTTACTAACGGATAATTCCGTTGCCTAAAAACGTTACCTAGACAGAGCTTTGAAATGTTTAACGCTAGTGTCAATACCCGCCAATTCCCGCGTTAACGAAAACACGCCCTCAAACAAAGCGATCCGTTGTACCACCAGAGAAATTTTAACGACTAGAATGACAACTTTGTGATACCTTCCGGGTTTTTTCAGACGCTGGCGGCGCTCACGAGAGAGTCTTCAATGAATGGGGGTGAATGGAACTAAAAGGCTAAAAATGAAAAAATAAAAAAGATTCAAACCACTTGTCCAGGGTCTTCATTTAATTTCGGAAAGGAAATGTACATTTTACATTAAATTGTAAAAAAAAATTTTTTTACTGATTTTTCCTTCTTTCTACAGCAAAACAATTTTGGGCAGTAGGATGTTAGCATTTTTACTACCTAATGCTGATTGGTTGGTGAGCTGAAGCTGGAGTAGCAGAAATGCTAGCGTGTTTCTGTCCAAAATCCACATGCTGTAGAAAACAGTGATATACATGTACGTTTTCTTTACCATTATTGGTGTAATATAATCTTTTACTAAAATTAAAGGAAGATCATGGCCACGTGTAAGAAACTATTTGCTTTTTTGTTTTTAGCCGTTTAGCTCCCTTTACTCACATGAATTTTAGTCTCGCTCGCTGACAAACCAGGAAGACATTACAGAGTTGTAATTCTCCTCTCTACGAATTCTGTGGTATACCCATTTTCTTTTTTCTTGTTCTTCTTGCGACTAAAAAATCATTGATATCGCCACTAACTGGGCATGAACGAAAGAACAGTAGATTAAAGCCATCCAGAAGTTCTATTTAACAGATTTTGAACTGAATATCTTACCCAGAGCACCACCAAGGCCAGACGTGGCCCTAACTTGAATACCTATAACTTTTGTTTCTATAACATTACGTTTAACGTGTTTAACAGTTTTACACTAAACAGACTTTGTGTAAATTCATTTTGCATATTATTTCTCCTTTGTTCTTGTAGGACAGGGATATCATACATATAGCAATGTTATAAACACTATGTTTGTGGGTAACAAAATGACTTTTCATCAGTAATCATGTCCATTGAAATGACAGAAAACTGTCTTCAGCCACTTCTGCAAGTATTTCCAAATTATAGGTTGATGTAACTTAGACAAAAAGGCAATATTTTTATTCCACACATTGTAGGATAAAAAGAAAACCAAAGCATACAATTACATGTTTCACCATACAAGCTGTATTAACCAGTCAATGATGGATTGACCCAAAGGTTTCCAGGGTCCTGATAGACAGCACATGACCAAACACAGAAGAACACAAACGATCTGATTTAGATGTTTATAACACAACCAAAAACATTGTGCCCTATCATTCTAATCCATCTTAAGAATTAAGGGAAGAGTACAGCCCTCCCCAAAAGTTTAGTTAATTATGTGTTTTGTGATGTGTTCATTGTGTTTGTCAATATACATAAAGCATAATTAATCAGCTTGCATGGCATAAGTGAACTGTACATGTTGACTGTTTCTTTATCTGTATCATTTGATAAGTGATTTACCTAAAACATAAAGCAAAGATGTTAATGCATATCATTTGGAAAGTAGATTTATTAAGTAACGTTGGTTGAGACACAAAAGATTGCATTCTTTAATTAATATTAAGTCAGTGTCACTATCTAGAAAAGAGCTTAAAGAACTGCACTCCATACAATTTCGTTTTGCTTTGAATGTCTGAATGCACTTTCTGATCCTCCATGGCAACATGTAAATCCAATCCTTGAGGTGTAACTAGGTTCTGTGTGCTATGTTTGTTGAGTGGAGTGGCAGGATTAACCAAGTTAACTGCAAAAAGCAAGTTTAGTGCCATTTACAACACTCTTTCCTGAAGCAGTGGGCGACTTTCTCCAACGGGCTGTCGGCTCAGCAAATTCCACAGGAACATGGGCACAGATATCCTGTCAGAATTCACCGAATAGCTGGTTGTTATGTCCTCCCTCAGGGGATGGTACTGCTTAAATCGCCTGGCAAAATTATAATTTAAGGGTCAGTGTGATGGTCATTTAAAGTGTAACATTTATAATCATCGTAAATATTTAGTAATGAAATATGCTGGTTTCATTCAGAGCTCTTCCTTCATAGCTCTGCTCTACTAACCTGTATATCAAAGCAATGGCCCCAATGATATACACAAGAGCTATTATTCCAAGTACTGCAGGAACTGCGCTTCTTGTGGAGAAACTCGAACCTACATTATAAAAACATAATTTTTTATAAAAGACATTTTTGGTGATAAAAAAAAGATGTTGCCTACAATTCTGTTCACAATCTTGAATACTTTTGCCGTAGAGTGACCCTTACCTAGAGTGACCTTTACCTAGAGTGACCCTTACCTAGAGTGACGCTGACTCTTGCACTGGCCATGGCGAAACTGACATCGTTGGTGAGAGACACATTGATGCAGAATGTCCCAGAATCATTGAAGAACTGTCGAAGGATCATCTGACACTCAGGGGTGGGAGTCACACTGTTGCAAACAGTCTGCACAGGACTGGCACAGCTTGCATCAGAAACCACAGTGCACACCTCGTTTGGCAGACTGAAGAGAAAGAGCAGAATGTAAACAAATGTAAATGAACATATACAGATAATCAATGCTTTGGCCAATATGGTAAGTAATAAAAAAAATATCTGCCTTAGTTTAGGCTGTTACAAGAAGAGATGCTCTAAACGGAACTTTGCGCAGATTGGTACATTAAAAATGGATGAGGAAAAGATTTAACATCTGAGTATGTTACTGACCTTCCCTGGCAGGTGATTGTGAGATCTACAGCATTCTCCATCTCTGTGGCCATCACTGCAACATTGTTTATCTCCACAATCTCAACACTTTCAATTCCCTCTGAGAAAAGAACCACAATCAAGCTTTTTATTTAAGAAATGAAACATAGTATGTAAGATTGTGAGCTGACTTTAGCAGAGTTTTATTTCATGCATCTATCCACAAATCTATATATATTGTGAATATAATAAAGCAGAACAGCCAACTGACAGATGCTGTATACATAATTCCTGAGTAACTCTCAGGAAATTTTGGGACTATCTGTAAATGTTTCTACAAGAGGCTCTTATGCAATAGGCAGGAAATCCAGTCGACAATACCAGTACCACTAGATGGTGATGGCATTTCAAGTAGTTTTTTTTATACATTCAGTCTTCAGTTACAGGTGTTAATGTTTTGGTTTGTAGCCAAGCCCAAGTCAGGTTGTGTGCATCATGACTTGTTTGTTTATTACATCACCTGTCTGTTGTTATGTCATATTTTCTTCCTTTAAAAGCCCTTTGTGCACTTTTACATTCAGTTTTGTTTTATTAAACTCTTCAGTGGAGACTCACTTTACCTTCCCGTAAGAGGGCACCATGGTCACTGGGACTATCAGGGGTTACAAACCATGGAGAATAAAAAGAAAAGGGAGAAAACCAACTGAACCAAACTCAGGCAACAGACTGAGCTTTGTGAAGATGCTTATATGGGGTTGAGCCACCTGAGGAGGATCAGGCTAATGACTCCAATTAGTTCCTAACTTGTTGCCTCCCTCTGGTGGCTGCCTGCTGGCACTGCAAGCCACCTGTTACACTTCCTGCAAGTTCTATTCCCATGACAACCTTCTTGAAATGCATTAAAACACTTTGTCAAAAATTCAAGAAATCAACTAGAACTTGTGGTGAACATTGGATAATTTCTTGGATCCAAGGATATATGTCTTGCATCAAAATAGCAGTTATTTAACAAGAGAGGCTACATTAACTGATACAAATTGCTAAACAGGAGTTAAATAGGAGACAACATATTGCTTTTAAATATATGTATATAGAAGGTTGTCCAGGTCATAGCACTTGATTAGTGGACCAGAAGGCACCAAATATATATACCACATCTTAGTGAGTTGCTCTACTGCCCTAAAATTTTTTTATTAAAGATTTATTTATTAATGCAATAAGTACCTTGCTTTCGACCTCTTAATATGTTTGGTGTCATATGGGTCAAGTGAATTGTATATGTAATCTGATTCAAGACACTTTCTGTGGCAGACCAGTCCAAGGTAAGAATGCATAAAAGCATGTTTATAATTTGACAGTGCTAACACTCACGAACAACATCCAAAGTGGTGGAGAAGGACCCATAGCGATAAATCATACAGTTTCCCTCTGCAGGAATCTGTGGAGCCTGACGTTTCGTAATGACCAGAGCGACCTGTGCCACTTGGGCAGCACCGTCCACTTCAGCGATGATCTCATTCTGAATGGCTGGGGGTACAGTGAGCAGAAGTGAATCACTAGAGAACCAAACCTTTTTGGATGTACATAAGCATCTTAATGAATGAGCAAGAAATGCTTACCTGCAGTAGCATCATTTGCAGTAGTTTCTGTAATTGCTGCCTCATCCGGTATCGCTTCATTTGGTGCGACTTCATTGACTGTTTCCACAACTTCACCTTCTATTGCTGACACCACAGATGGCACTGCTTCGATAGCCGCAGGATCAGTGGCAAGAAGGGTAACAGCAGCGTCGGTGACAGGTGCCTCTATTTCTGTATTTTCTGTGGCAGCTGGGTCTTCTTCAACCACTGCATTATCCACAACTAGGGTTTCTGGCAGGGCAGTGTTGGTCAACTCCACCAGAGAGGGGTCAGTAGAAGCAGATACTTCATCAGCTGTGACGCCTTCTGCTGCTTGATCTGTCCCTGCCAGGGCATCTGTGACCGTTTCGTCAGCTACAGTGCCGTCAGCATCCACAGCGGTTGGGTCTTCTTCAGCAAGGACCTCCTGAACTCCGCCACCAGCTGCTTCTGCTGTGGCCACCACTAAATCATTGGCTGGACCAACAGATGCGGCGACCTCTTCCTCTACTGCAGTTTCATCTGGCTGAGCAGATGCTGGCAAAGGAACGCTGAAAACAGCTGGAGCCACTGAGCCAGGAACTGCCAGAGCAAGATCAGGTTGTTCAGTGCCAGGAAGGACCGGTGCATTTACTGGTGTATTTAATGATGGCACCACAATTGAGTCTCCTATGAAAACAGTGAACACTGCTTAGTATGTTAATCAAATTGCTGGGAGTGGATATAATTTCTCACTAGCACATGGATGAGTCTGTAGTAACATGCACACATGCAAAACTTAATAAAATCCAGACTGAGGCCTAAGTTAGTGAGATATTAACCATACCTGTGGTTACCAATTCTGCTGGAGGAAGGGCACTTGGAGTACCTCCAGGTGTTGGACTTGGGTTACATCCATTTGGAATGGAAGCTGACAGAACAACCTGTGGCCTAAAGGACCCAGTTTCAAGATATGTATGGGTAACAGAGGGTTCGCGGGAGATGAGAGTCCCACTGTTGTCCCCAAAGTCCCAGCTGAAGGTGACATCTGATCCACTGAGATACTGGCTGGGGTCATGTATACTGATACTAAATAACACTGGCCTATTCTGAATAAAGCTTCGATCCACCTGGTTCAGATCACCGATCTGGGACAAAATCATTGAAAAGGGGATTTGATCTGAAGGAGGAAAGAAGAAATAATTAGATACTGGCTATTAAAAAATATATATACCTACCTATTTTCACTCATAATTTCAGAACCCCTACCTGTGATTGAAAACTGGGTGGATGCATATCCAAGAGGAATGAACCTGTCTCTTCCACGACAGTGGTAGATGACCACCTCCATACTGTAGGAGCCTAGGGACACGTTGTCTGTACCAATAGTCAGTGAAGAAGTGGGGCCATCTGCTACCTGCCAATATCGTCCTAAAAGAGAAAAGGAAGAATAATAAAAAGAAGAGAGTCTACACTATATTATTAAGAGTACCATCATTATGGGGACCATTACCATCATTATGGGTACCATTGTTATGGACACCATTATTATGGGTACCATTGTTATGGACACCATTATTATGGGTACTATCATTATGAGTACCATTTGTAGATATTACTCTACTCATGGACAGAGAAGTGAATAACTGTTTTGTGCAATTTGAGTTAAAACTGTCAAACACATTCCACTGGATGCTAAAGTATCCTAGTAATAACTGATTTGCTATCCTAGTAATATCTGATAGTGGTACTATATCATTTTATCCCAATATATGATATTAGTATTTGGCAAGTATATTTGTATAACACAATACATTCCAAAAGAAACTTTATAATCAGAATCTAATATATATATAAAATGTTAACAACAATATTCAACTTATTTAAAATCATCTTACACTATATTACACTATATTACCCATGGATTATATAATGTGTTTTGTTAAATGTCTTTCAGTGTAATGGATCTGCTTCTCTTACCCCAAGTCTTCCACACAAAAATAAAACGTGGCTTTCTTGTGGATGTTGTAGTGAAGGGCGTGCCATCAGGGAAGACACCTGTCCATTCTTGTGTTGTGTTGAATTCTGGGTACACAGGCTGCCCCTTAATGTACCGTGTTCCTAAAAATACAGATAATTTTATACATTTTACTTTATATATATAACTTTATATAAAAGTTATTTAGAATTTTTTAGCAGAGTAACAATAATAGAATGTTACAGTGTATTTTGAACAATACCTACTTTTCAACACATCCCAGGATATAAGGCATATGAAGCTCAGTATAAAAGTGCTTTATGTTGGGTGATAGGCTGGACTGTTACTGAATAAAAGAATTCTTCATGTTCTGGTTTGTTCTGTGGCATGTGCAACTGTGAGTTATTAGAAAATGATTTATCTAACTTACCTATGAGATGGACAACTAAAAAACTTGAGAACCCCACAATGTCACACAGATGTGTGTTCTAAACATATTAAAGCAACTTTATATTAGGTGTGAAGCTCTTAAATTCTACCCACATCTTCACCACACAGGGTGAATTGGCAGTAATAGACTGCCATTCTCACTTGTGCATATATTGCACACATTCTGGGTACTAACCATTAACAGTGCAGTTGTGTGCCCACACCACTTGTCCATCAGGCAGCACTGTCTGGTTCTGAGGAGGATGAACATCTATGTAGAAGGTTGCTTTGGCTCCTGTCAGGGTTGGCGCATCATTTCTGATGTCAAATGTTACTTCTCCGCCTGCAATAAAGAAATATTTTTGGTAATGAAGGGTCTTCTTTTAGAAAGGAAAGGGCTGGAAGAAGCAATGACAAATATTTGTCATAAATAATATATATTATAAATAATAATATATATATAATGGTTTGATTCATATGTGGGTACCATGCCAGCAGTTCCTGTATCTGGGATCACCATCTCTCCATACTGGGTACATGCGTGTATTCCATGAGCGATAACGTGTAAAACGGGTTTTGGACCCTAAAAAAAAAAGAAAAAAGAAAAAAACTGTCTTTAAATATTTGTCTTTATATATGAAATATTCATATTATCTTCACTGCACTGGTAAAAGTTATATTTATTTTGTTAATACTGAAAGTGGCAAAGTATCAGTCAGATCTGGAGTAAATTGGGGTTATTTTGGGGTAAACAAGACAGAGTCATTTCTATGATTAAATTCCAGCTAATACTACACTTCATAGATCATATGGATAAGACATAAAATGTCATATTTGTTTTTTTCTAAACCCCTCATGCTGATGTTAGTTCTGTTCTCATGCTATATTTCAAACATAAAATGTAAATACAATTACAGGCTTAATTTTACAAATGGTCAAAAATGGTCTAACCCTAGTTGATATAAAGACCAAAGCTAATCATGAAAGGTCATTAACATTCATCACACAAAAAAATTGGTTTAGTAATTTAGGTGCAGATTAAAGAGAGTCTGAGAAGAGGAGATGAAGGCAGTAATTGGTATTGTTCCAGGCGGTGGGAGTCATGAGTCTCTCTATCCCTCCCAATCACTTTCATGTGACTATCATCTGAGCACATAGGATCATAATCCCAACACTAGGAATGAGGAAAGTCCCTGTGGTGTTAAGACATCTAGGCAGCACATCTGCATTATATATGTATATAGAGTGTATACTGGACAAGAGTATTTACTGGACAACTGCACAGGAATATTTACAGTGGAGTTTGCATTTGAAATTCATAATGCCATTTACCACATTAAAATTATATAATATAGTAATGTGTACATTTATATAATCTTAACACTGACCAAAAAACACCCAGTGAATAAATAAATACAAAACCAAATTAATAAGTCTGTGAAGTGCAGTGGTAATAAAAAATGATGGCTGACTAAAATAGCTTCAGTTCTGGTAACACGGCATGCAGTTGCATTTTGCGTGAATAACCTACAGGAACACTCTACACATGTTAAATAAATAAATACATATACTCACTTGCAATAACAACTGAAAAAAGAGCCAAAACCAGAACTACAAATTCCGTCCTCATGGTGTGCCTTCCCACAACGAGACTCAAGAACCTCGAGGTGCAAAGCTTCTTTAAATGAGACTCAGTCTCCTTAATCTGCCAGAGAGTGCTCTCTGCTCTGACATCATGCACTCCTTTGAAAGGGGACTCCTCCCATGCCAACAGGAGCTTTTTTAGAAGGATTCAGTTAATCACTAAGAATTTTATATTATTAGAAAGCTTCTAAATTCATTGGCAAAAAGTACTGAATTAAGACCGGATTGGATTAAGTTTGACTTCTGATTTAAAAAGCAGGATTTTCATTCACACCTCCAAATGATCAGTTTGAATGAATGTAGTTTTTGAGTGAGGACATTTGTCAGCTCACCTCTACTGAAAGCAGGCACGTGCCAGGGTACATACAGATATATAAGAATGTGAATATGGTTCAAGGTTGCTGGAAGTGAGCGAACACCCCTTGCTACCAATCCAAGGCACAGTGCCTTTTCCCAGAAACTAGAAACGTGGTAGGTCTCAGAGTGTTAACAGATACCCTATGCAAAATGTTATCCCTTTATGGCCTCATAACCATTTATAACCCCAAACCTGGAGGAGCAATGCCTCTGTCCCACATACCCACATCACAGGAGTGCCCAGGTGTGATCTCCTCATTATCAACACAAACAACGGAATCCAAACAACAGAATCCAAGCAACATAAGGACCATCTGAGTATTATAACCAGGTCAGTCATATTAGGCTTTAAAGAAAATTTTTCTGAATCATACCTAATGTAAAAATATCTATATGATAAGTCTTTGAGACCCTACCTGCGAAATATTAAAATAGTGCATTTTAAATGCACTATTAACACAGAGGCATTGAAAATATTTACAGCATATAGGTATGAACCAAATTTACAGCAGGCTAATTTTCGAACACACCTTTATGCTACACTTGCATTGATCTAGACTCAAGATTTCTTTACACATACTAACAATGTTACATTTGTGTTATTAAATGTAGATTGTAAAGCTTCATTCCTACAGTGTTTCACATTTATATGCAGATGTACTTACTGTACAATAAAATGTATCATTAATGAAATGTATATTTAACACGTAAAAAGCGAGGCATTAAAAGACTTCTTGGTCTTTGAAAACATTACACTATGTAGACAGAATAGCAAACCAATGATTCACAGTAAATGGAAGCCATTATAGAGAGTGTGGAATGCTGAAGCCGAATCATGCAGGTCTAAGAAGGCCGGCTGTGGAAACCCTTAAAGCAGGACGGATGGGGGTCACAAGACGGGAGTCCGTGGAGGCCCATCAATGATGTGTTTTCACCACTTTACAATTTATCCCTGTCTCTTTCTCATACGCCAACTTTCTCCCCTTCCTGTGCTTCCTTTGGTTTTGAACCCATTCATTCTTCAGCTCACACATTCTTCTTTCTTATAATCCTCATACAGTTGACATTGTGCCTTGGTCTTGTGTGAAAACACTGGATCTACCCAGATATTCCTCCTGCACTCCTTACAACAATAATACACTGCATTAGAAAATGGTCCTAATCCACTGCTGTTTAGCATGAGTATAGACATATCTTGTCAAGTCTGCAATTCAGTGTATTTGCACAAGCTCCATATAGACAGATGATCAGTAAAATGTTTCATAGCTTTGGTTTCTTGTCCAGAATGCTGATTGTATATCTATATTGTTGTATATATATATGGCCTTACCGCTGCCACCAAATGTACACGTAGGGGTTCGATGTAGGGTGGTCGTATTGCTTGTTATTCAAAAGGACGCAGGATGGAGACGGATTGTACTCTAGCAGCATCTCAGTTTTATTATTATTTTTGCAA
>JAOYMR010000018.1:7461691-7477589 GCA_025802075.1 Tenebrosternarchus preto | reverse complement strand
AAAAAATATCCCCCTAACACCCACATTTATCACCCTCCCCCCCCATAATAACCCCCTAACCCCCCCACCCCCACAACCCCCCCCCCCCCCCCCACACACACACACATATATATGTTTTTTTGTTGTTGTTGTTGTTGTTTTTCTGTTGTATATATTTGGAACAGGTTTAGCGGATTTAAGCACTTTAAGACTTCCATTGCAGTATTTCATTTTCTTCATTAATGGAAACTCAAAACAGTTTCATAACTTCAGAATTTTTTGAATGACTCTAAACCATATGAATAATTACATACAGTTATTACAAAATACAGTTTGTATAATACTGATTCAGCAGAAGAGAGCATGTGGCAAACCGGATGACTAATGTTGCATGCAATGGATGTCTCACCTTGGGAGTTTTCATAATCTTCATTCCATTAATCTCAGCATGTTTGCCTATAAAAAGTGCTTGAAAATTTCATATATAGTAACTTAATGGTTTCTAATCCATACAATAAACCTTGCATTCATAATGGCACCATTGCAGTAACACACAGCAGTAATGTTTGAGTATATATGAATGACGTTTTTTTCTGTAACTAGTAACATTTGAGTAAACAGGAATGAGGTTCTTTTCTGTAACTAGTAACGTTTGAGTAACTATGAATGAAGGTATTTTCTGTAACTATTAATGTGTGATGCAAAAGGTTCTGTAATTGCTTGAAAGGTAAAACACATAAGATCAGACCCATGGAACATAACAGTAATTTTCAAATAACTGTCAGTAATTCTTCAAAACTCTTTTCTTTAGGATCAACTTCACATGAAACATTTGGTTAGCAAGTTTCTCCAGGAAACCACTGAGCATTTTTCCCAGCCCAGGACACCTGTGGATTGGGTGTCTGGACACTGGGCAAACCAGGTAATTAGTCTGAGCTCACCTGAAGAGTGGGTATGCACTCAACCACAGCTTGCACTAACGATTACAATACGGAAAAAAGGTTTTCCACATTTTTGGACTTGAACATTTCCAGTGTTACTTCAGTGCTGGTCAGCACCTTGTTTTCTTTGCATGCAAAGAAACAGATTAAAACTGACTTACTATCGGAAACTCAAAAGTGTTGGTCATCAAAATGATTAACAGTGAGGATAAATCGTGCTCTCTGATATTCTGATGCGTTGCCCAACAGAAACACTTTCTGTACTTGTGTTTAAAAAACTGCTCTCGCAAATAGTTCAATCATCCTCATGTGAGTCACAAACATTTCTACTCAGTTTACTGGATGCTTATAACAATGTGGTCTGGCTGATAAAAAAGAGCTTCTACCAAGAAAATGACATAAACATGTGAGACGTGTACATTTTACCGAACAAGTAGATTAGTGAATGCAGTATCTCTCTACAAACACATCAAAACATCTCTGTACATACATATCAAAACAGAAACATTCATTTTTGTTTCAAATAAAATCTAGATCACAAACATTTGTACGAGTAAAATAGGCTACAACTTTTAAAAGCTACAAAATTAACAAAATTGCTTATTTCAAATTACATTAAAAAGCAATTACACATACAGATATTTCCCCCCCCCCCCCAAAATTATATAACATTTTATTACAACACATATTGTTAATGATTTGATGCTTCTGGTTTCTCAAGCTTTTACAGCAAAAAAGAAAAAGAAAAAAGGCACCTGTTTGATTTTTTATTATGAACCAGTTTAACCGAAAAGGGTTTTATATGCTTTAAATGAATAGCCTAATCCAAAACTGTACCGTATATCAGGAATAGAACACAAGAGCTCTACTGTGCAAACTGTACCTTTTCCATTTTTTCTGAACTTATTCCCTAAATGCAAAATGAAGGACTAAAACTAGTAACAAGATTTAGTGGCATTGCTAATCTGTGATCCCTTTATAAGAGGGCCCCATAGTGCCTCCGCTAAAGGATTTCTTACCATATTAAATGATTTCATGAGACTAACCAGCATGGAGCAAACAACGATGTAACGCCATGTGTGAAGCAGCAGCAGAGCTTTATGATGGCACCATATTTACCAGGTGCATCCGATACTGTATGTCATGGTTTTGCTCTGGGTACTTCGCAGTCTGTATAAACATAGAGGCTTAAAAGAATAGCACAAGTCACATATGGGACTCATTCACCAATGCTGCTTGGGTAATTTAGTTTATTTAAGTGCGGGTTTTTTTGTTTTAAACAAGACATAAGAAGGTGCCCAATTTTCCGGTTCCTTGTCAGATGTTCAAGGCTGGGTCTGCGTTACACGGAAATTACAGCTTTGAAGACCAATTTAAACAAGTGACACGATGGTAAGTCCTTCATCAGAGGTTCCCGCTGCACCGTGGTCAGAGTTTACTGTGTGGATATTACCCTTAAAGTGGCGATGTACTGACCTTTCCTAGTTTCACCTAGTCATAACACGTGGACGCAAACCTCACTAAATCTTCCTTAGAGCTCTGGTTTTTTTGGCACCGAAATGAGTTGGTTAAGCTTTTTTTCTGCCTTGCCAGAATGTCTCTCTGCTATATTATAAACATTAGCCATACTGTGGTTCGGGTAGTCTTGGAACTCATTTACAACACGTTGAAGTTTTGCTGCCAGGCCGGAAAAGATAAACGAACCATTTGCGTAACGTGGCGACGCAGTCGCTGAAATATCAACGTGATGACTGGGGACAATAGCATAGTTGCTGGAGCAAAGCGGAAAGTTTCAGTGATGGAAGCGGTCCAACTCCAGATTCACTTCTGCTCTGAGGTGGAGTGCAAGGGGAGTAGCCGGTACTCGCGCGCAGCTGTTCCTCTTATGAAGCAGTTGTGGCGCTCGCACTCATCGGAAATGCATCATTATAGCTGAGCTGTGACTCACGTGCTCTTTAATTTATAAACCTCACGGATGAACAAGCTGAACTTGGTGCTGCATACTGTTAGACAAGAGTATCCACCCAAAAGACAAACTGGTATTTCTTTATTAGCTTCATTATTTAATCGACATTACTATAGAGAAAACAGTGGTGCAGTCGGTCGAGATGGAAAACCTGGTGCAATTAACATTATTCCTTACCGCCGCTCTATACGCCGTGTCCTCTACTGTAGTGGACAGAAGAATGGAGTTCGTAGAGGCAACGGTGAGAACACAAATGTTTCGAGTAGTCGCTGCTTAAAATAGCACTCGTATGTTTGCATACTCATACTATGTTTGCATAGCTTTTTCATACAAGTGCGCTCCAGCAGATTGTTAAAGTCGCGCGTGCCTGATATACATATATATATATATTATTTATAGATGGTTTATAGAGAGTTATAGATGGTTTATGATAATGCATCCTTTGTCTGACTTGTCTCCCTGCAGGCTTACCTAAAGAAGTTTGGATACCTCGACATTCCACTGGATATGCAGGCACAAGAAGACACAAGCACTGAAGATGTGAAAGAAGCCCTCAGGTAAAAATGCACAAAACATGAATCATTATGACTTCTTCTTCTTTTGGCTGCTCCTGTTAGGGAGCATGAATTATTAGGACAATGTATGTTTTTCTTTTTGAAGGTAATAAATAATGTACCAGTAATTACGTGTTCATTGTTAACACCATCAAAAATGATAAAAGACTGCTTGCGTCTTTTGTGATATTACATTAACAGTAAATAGACTGTTTTAAAGACAATAATGTTTTTCTTAACTTTCTAGTGAAACTAGTTGTATTCCACAAAGTGGAATTATTCCACAAATTCCTAATTCCAAATGCAAGGCTACACATTATCTAAAAACGTATGTAAATGTATCTCTCATATAAATGATAGGTTGTTTCAGCGAGTGTCAGGTTTGCCAGTTACTGGAGTATCTGACAGAGCTACTCTACTGAAAATGAGGCAGCCGCGCTGTGGTGTAGAGGATCCTTTCAACCTGAAGTCTATGAAGTTCAGACGGTTTGGTGGTAAGAAACTCCGTATCTTTGTGAGTCTTTATCACTGAGCAGCACGATTTTGCAGAGAAAATGAAGGAAGTGAAATAATCTCATTGCTATTCATCATTCACAGTAACTGCTGTAATGTTGTATCTTATAGTGGAATTTTCTTCATGCTTTAGTACAAGACTGTAGATAAGATGCTGAAGGTTTTCAGATCTTGGCCATGTATTCAAAATAGTCGGGGGGTGGGGGGTGGGATCTGCAGTCCTGATTCCTGGAAAATGACTCATCCTGAACAGTGTTTAGAATGGGGTTAAAGCCTGCACTTTTTCAAGAGGGAGAATTTGTCCCTTAGAATCTGGCACCTGCAGGACAAGAAGACATTTCTGGAGTTCAGGAGTGAGTGTAGTGCAGGTCTGTGACTCAACTTTTCTGTTTATTTTTCAGGAGTCTGGAGAAAGAGGAATCTAACGTATCGTATCTATAACTACACCCCAGACATGGGGAAGGCTGAAACACAGAGGGCCATCATATCTGCCTTCAAGTACTGGAGTGATGTCACTCCCCTAAACTTCAAGGAGGTTGAGTATGGCAGAGCAGACATTAGGATCTCATTCCATAAGAGGGAGGGCTGTCCCTCACCTTTTGATGGGCCAGGTATGTCTAAGTACATCTCAGTACATACACTCAAGTTACATTACTTAGTTAATGTACATTGCACATTATATGCATTATGCTGTAGTAACTGTCTAATGTGGATAAAAAGTATCATACATTCAGTAATTTTCTTTGAAACTGCCATTTGCTTTACTGTGTATTAGGAAGGGTTAAACTTGCATAAAGATTGCTGAGTATGAGAAAAGATTAAGTTGTGTAAAATATAATTTCATATCACCATACTATTTGTTTATGTTTACAAAGCCACCAAGCTTTGACAAAAGTAGAGCTGTTTTATTCCAGCATTGGCCTATATTATTTCAGTCGACTCAGTCATTTTTGGAGTTCTTTGAAAGCTTTGGGCATTTCTACAACCAATATTTCTTAAACTATGAGCTCAGACTCTAAGGTACCGCCAGTGGGAAACCTCTGAAAACCTCTGAGAAACCTCTGAGAACCTCTTTTAGAAGGACAGGATAGCAGAGCAAAGCCATTTCATGGAAGGATGATCTCAAATTATCTGTCATGAATCACTGTGTTAAGGCCTTGGACCACAACTCTCGCCAACTCTAGTCAAATTCTATGGCTTTGTGCCTATACCAGCAGCCAGCCATGCTAGGCTTGTGCCAACCATGTAGAGCTGGTGCCAGAAGCCAACTATCACACTTCTCTCTCAAATCAGTCCACGTCTAAATTAAACTACCCAATCCCGTTCTGCCTATAGGTCATGTGCTTGCCCATGCCGAAGCACCTCCTTCCGGAATTGTTCACTTTGATGAAGATGAGTTCTGGACAGAGGGCAAGCACTATGGTTCCAACCTGCGCATTGTAGCAGCTCACGAGA
Source organism: Tenebrosternarchus preto (assembly GCA_025802075.1). NCBI lineage: Eukaryota > Metazoa > Chordata > Actinopteri > Gymnotiformes > Apteronotidae > Tenebrosternarchus > Tenebrosternarchus preto. The sequence goes on along the minus strand of JAOYMR010000018.1, from coordinate 7,472,181 downwards.
TTGGGCATGCCCTGGGCCTGGGCCACTCCCAGTACAGCAGTGCACTTATGGCCGCGCACTACACCGGTTATCGAGCCAACTTCAAACTGCACATCGATGACATCCTTGGCATCCAGGCTCTATATGGTAATGCTATGGCGGGATTGGTGTTTAACTGCAGATTGTATCATGACCTTGTATAGGAACCAGTGCAGTTAGCATGAGATTGGCAAGTACCAGAATGATACTGGGTTGATGTTACACCTGTTACAATGTGTTACACCTGTTATAATCCAGAATGTAATACCTTAGTGGCCCTTTGTAGCTTCTCAGAAAGCCAAACTCATAACATTGAAAAAAATGAGTGTAAGTCTTTACAACACAAGTTGAAACTGATTGATGCACAATTACTTTGAATATGTAAGTCATCAACCACTGACTTGCACAGATCTTACTTATAAGGAAAGTTCTCAAAAAATGTTGAGGGGTACCAGAGCAGCTCTCAGTGAACCATTTCTATGTGACACAAAGTCTAGAATAATGAATATTATTCTAGAATAGTCTAGAATAGTGATAATTATAAGTATAGAATAATGCAAGAATTACGATGCAACTCAACTTGAACAACGAGTCCATCTAACACGGTTGCTTACTTTACATGCTATTTATACTAACACTCATCTCTGTCCAGGTAAAAAAATATCTAGTACAAGCACAGATGACAACACTGACACCACAATCCCCACCACATCACCTTTCCCAAAAGGTGACATTCCAGATCCGTGTGAAGCCAAGCTTGATGCCATTATGCTGGGTGAGAAAGTAAAACCTCCTCATTACTCCAAACCTATGAATTGGTCACAGTATTTATCTCAAAGATGTAATATGATCACAATAAAATGCTGTTTTGGTTTACGTCAGGTCCTTGGCGCAAGACCTTTGCTTTTAGTGGGGATTACGTGTGGACAATAACCGATATGGGATATAACCCTCCCATAAAGATCAACCGCCTGTGGAAGGGACTGACAGGGAAGATTAATGCAGCTGTTTATTCTGCAAAAACCAACAAGACTTACTTTCTTAAAGGTATTCCTTAAAGCTATTTCCTACATATTTACGTTAGTTGGCTTGGGTTAGGGTTAGGGTGAGTAGAAATTGTGATGTGAACATTATGTCCGTGTTATGGACTTGATTAGCTATGACTCTTCTGGGAAACTTAGCAAGCGTAGGGGTTAGGGTTAGGGTTTGTGTTCTTCAAACAGCTACATCTTGCATCTCATAAAGTTTATGTGAACCTTTTTAGGTTGACTAATGACTCACAAATGTCTCTTTCTGAGTCAGTCCTTTGTTGAACATCAAATACTGTGCACTGACTTGTAGATTTGTCATCAAAGACATGAATCCTTTTATTTTATTAGAGATCAACATTCCTGTATTGTTTGCGTCTGCAACAATGCAGTAAAATAAACTAATTTACCTCAGCGGAAATATTTGTTCTGATTGAGGAATAAACATTAAAAAAAACAGCGTTTACGTACAAAGACTTGCTGCTCAAGACTTGCTGACTTTTGCTAAAGATTTTGCTGACCAGTTTAGATCTAATTTAAACATGTTTTTCACTGCACAGTGGCCTCTGGCGGGGTGATTAGATCTAAAACTATGTGAGCTCTGTTTGGTGAAAAATAGTTCCTTTCAGTGTCACATGATTGTCATGAACTAACAAGAAGATGATAGGATGCAGTAAAGTATACTCTACCCTCTATGTTGGTTTTCACAAACCTTTTTTCCCCATTTATTCATTCTCTATTTTACATGATTGACTCTAACCAACCACGTCAGGTGACAAGGTATGGCGGTTTACGAATTTCCAGCTCGACTATGGATACCCCAAACAGCTGAGGAGAATCCCTGCTAACATTGATGCGGCACTGTATTTTGAAAAGAACAAGAAAATTTTCTTCTTTAAGGTAGCATGCAACTATATGGACCGAAGTTCCTCCTGGAATGATACACTTTTATGACCATAAAGAGGCAGTGAGATTACATCCATAATCCATTGCAACTCTAGTACTAAAATACTACTAATATTTGTATTCAGTTTATCATATAGAAGTTATATACCAGATTATTAACCAGATATTTTGTTGTGCCTCCCCTCTCCGTTATTGTTTTGTTTTTACATACCATTTAATGTTAGGAATTTGTCATTATAAATTAATATATTAGTATGTGATACACAGGATTTGCATATATGAAGGAAATACTGATTGTCCTGTGATCTTGTCATAGGGCTCAGGATACTGGCAGTGGGATGAAATGGTTTACAATGACCTCAGGATATATCCGAAGCCCATCTCCCGCCTCTTTACTGGTGTTCCATCCAATCTTGATGCAGCTTTCACGTGGACCAATGGCAAAGTCTACTTCTTCAAGGGCGACAAATACTGGCGCATGAATGAACAGCTAATCGTCGACATCGGTTACCCCCTCAGTAAACGAGAGCGCTGGATGAGATGCAACCAGTGACACTCTAGGGGGCGCTCTATGCTTTGACATTGCCTTCAACTGCAACGTAACTGCCAGCAACATTGTCAACATTAAGTCAGACTTTTTGAGACACATGCTATGTGATTATAGCTATGTTGTAGTATTTGTGAGCTGAGAACGGGTAACACTTCAGTTCCCCCAGGCATGCTTGAAGAATTCCTTCACTTCCTTTCACATGGTTGCTAATTTCAGGGAACAGGCTTCAGCCACACTGTTGGTGCACTGAGAAAGAGTGGAATACACTTGAGCACGTTTGCTATTTATATATTATGGTTTGGCATTTTGTAGCAATGCACAGGTATAACACATGCCTATGTAGATTAATGTGTACTCAGGCCACTCAGTAATGTATGCTTTTCTTACAACACAGAAGCCTCTCTTTGGACTTAGTTTTGCTCAGAAACATATTTACTAAAAAAAAAAAGTAGGAATATCATTTTTCACTCAGTATTTTCACAGAATAATTATATGATGGATCAGCATTTGTGTATAAAAAGAGAGAAAGTTATAATCGAGAGTGCTAATGTTAAGAAATTACAGCACAGAGCAGTACAGGTTTTAGGCTACAGGCTCAGTGACTAAAGACTGGTGGGAAGAGAGTCTGGAGAGTACCATGTACTTTATGACACTCTTATGGAGTCACTTTATAATTATTTTTTGTTAAAAAAAAAGCACTTCAAGTTTGGTATGGTGGCCACATATATAAGATGTTCATTTACTGCGATAACTACAATAATTACTAATAAAATTTAACCTGAGCACATAAATTTAGCATGATTGACGCAATGTTTTTTTCAGTGTTTCTTTAAGTTCTAATTCGTTCTTCATCATTTACCATTAGCAACTGTTAGAGATTTTTATTACGTTTCCCTCCCTGCTAAACACCGTGTCTCAAAGACAAAGTACGATGTCGTTCTAACAGCTTAACGACTAATGAGAAACAGCCGTCACTGAAAAGCATTATGTCATGTCTGTTGTTAAGGGAACATTTCACAGGGCCACAGAACCTCGTGCTGAAGGCCCACATCAATGTAATGGAGGGTTGTTTTCAGTTAGTGATGTGCCTTGGAAAAGAAGTTTCGCAATGCTGTATGTATTCATCAGGGCCAATGGATAATTATGTGTCCTGAAGATAACATTTCAACTGTTTTTTTCCCCCATGTAACCTGGTTCTCTTGCACACTGGCTCCATTTCTGTCAAGCTAGGGAATTTACAACTTAATGTCAAGACCAGGTATTTTAACATGTATTCAAAAAGAACAAGTGAATTAGTTGCATGTCAGATAATATATATGAACACAGCCTTGGATACCTGGTTTGAGGTAGTCTACGATGGTTTTTTTTTTTTAAGACATAAGAGGAGTCGGTCATGACTGACTAGTAAATGAACAAATGCCTCAGGAATACTGTTTTATGAATTTCATAATTTCTTATAAACATTTTATACACACCACATTCATGTCCTAAGAAAGCAACAACAACAAAAAACACTGAGTATATACTTTACATAGTGACACAGGTGTGGTGTTAAATTGGTCAAAATGAAACTTGAAAATGTCTGAATGGAAATAAGGCATAAAATTATAATATTATAAAATTAAAGATATGACAAATAATCTGGTACAGTCAAACAAAACAAATAAACTAGAAGAAAATAAAAATAAATTGTTATTCAACAATGACCTTAAATTGACCACAAAACACCGATTAATAAATAAATGCACAAAGTCTCATTATTTTATCATCTTCTATAGACTCATTCCAGACACACATCAATAACAATAATGACATTTTAGTGTACAGAATGGATTTAGTAGTTAGTAAGTGAAATATAAAAACCCTATAGTGTAAAAAGAATGAAATTTTAGTATTATAAAAAATGAACTAGCAAAGATAACTAGAATACAAATATGTAGATACCTGTGTATTCCATCTATCTCTTACCACTATCACCTTGAGCAGGTGTCCAGACATGTCCCAAAACAAACATGTCGTCAGAAAACACCTAACGAATCCAAATCTGCTGATAAAGCTTTCAGCATATTCATACGCCTTCAGCATAGAACTATAAACATGAATCTCACTATAAAACACTATACAAGTAATTCAATTATAAAACATTTTTTACCATTCATATTCGAAAAATGTAAAAACTAACAAAGAACAGTAATACACTCACACAGACACACACGTATGGATACATTCATCACTGCTCTCTGATGAACGATGTGTTTATGCTTATTGGACACTTTCTTTGAAACACCTAACTGGTACCGGTACGCTCTTGCCACATCAGCATCTGACAAGTGTGTAGGAACAATTCCACGTCGTTACAAAACATGGCCCATTTACCTACTTGAATAAAGTGTCAGTCTCTTTCAACACCACCTACTGCTGGTCAACACCGTTCACCATTATTATTTGGGCGGTGGACCATTCTCAACAAACTACTAATGCTGCCTTGTTGGTGGGTCTGGTTGTAGGTACTGATCCATCCACAACCCCATGACCCAAGGTTATCAGGAACAGCAGTACTGCTGGCACTTGGGCATGTGCCAGCGACAGACTGGGTTCAAGTGTTCTACCATCTAAAACATCAAGCCAACAGTTATCCTGCAGCCATACAGAGGAGGACACTTAACCCAGACTGTACATGGCAATGGAAGAACAACAGTACTGTGCTCCTACAAGTTGTTTCTAGTAAGGTGGTACGTGTGGGTGGTGAATGTAAGGCCTTGATCTACAGCATGATAACTTCACATATTAACCACCAAACTGCCCCCTGTATAGTTTCATTCTCTACATTTTTTGTTTGTTTTTAAAAAAATATTCTTTAAAAAGTTTCAGCCAGTTCACTGTGACATTAAAAGAGTTAACTGAGAAGCTACTACTAATGAAAGACCTTTACTGATATATTCATTAAGAATTACCTAAAGACGTGTCTGGCATTAATGCGGTCTGCCGCTTTTCGGTAGTTCAAATATATTTTTCACATCAATTTATGCTTAAGAGCTTTGAATGCTACATTAAGTTTTAATGGTTTAAAAAGAAATAATAGCGGCATTTTTTACGCGCGATAACGTAACGGCGCTGTGCATTATATAAATAAATAACATTTTATCAGTTTGTTGGTTACTGGATGTAACAAGCACAGCTGTTGTTACAAAAAAAACAGTGTGCTATGTCAAGTTCTATATTTTTTTTTTTTTGCACGTTTCCACAAATAACGTATAGCTTGACAAAACATGACCATTATCAGAACCTTGTCGTTACAAATATTGCGAGACAAAATTGAGGTCTTCTTGCCGACCCTTATTACAAAGTACCATGCCATCATACGTTCTTCTTACCCAGATTGCTAACGCTACGGTCACAGAATTAAAACTCAGGCACGTGCTGCTGGCGTGGTTGCTGTGAGTGGGACAGTGGAGCCAGTGTCATAGTCCAAATCAACCACCGTGTGGTTGGCAGTACTCAGGCTGCTCAGAGACGTGCCCGTGCCCATCTGGCGGTCTCGAAGACTCTGAAGGTAGCTCTGTGTGTGGCACAAAGAGAGAAACGACAGTGGGTGAACTGACCTTCATGTGCCGTCATACAGTCATCTCCTTTCTGTATGGGTTTTGACTCCAGGCTCCAGTTTTAGTGACACACTTGGGCCCTTATTAGTCATGGTCTTCTAATACCACCATATTAACCTCCTAATAACGCCATATTAACCTGCTAATAAAGCCATACTAAGCTAATAATGCCATATTAACCTGCCAATCACCTCATATTAACCTGCTAATAACGCCACACTATGCTAATAACGCCATACTAAGCTAATAATGCCATATTAACCTGCTAATAACGCCATACTAAGCTAATAATGCCATATTAACCCGCTAATCACCCCATATTAACCTGCTAATAACACCATAAACTCCTAATAACACCATATTAACCACAAAGCTCATTCACGCTCCCCTTGCCAGTGTTTGTGAGAAACGTGTGACGCACCACTCACACATGCAAACAAATCAGTCGTTTCGATATCTAAAAGACCTGCTCTACATCAACCATCAAAAATGAATACGATGTATCTATATACATGTGTAGAGAGAGGGGTGTGTTTAATAAAGACTGTAATAAAGACCTACAACACTGTAAAGCTTTTTTAAAATCCTGGTCATAATACTTTTTCTGCTTTAAGTTACAGACATTACATAAACGTTCAAGATAATTAAGTGTTGTACAACATCGATTAACACGGGCATGGAAGGACTTGAAATCACTAGGAATGTGGTCTGTATGCATGGGATCAAGAATATCTGTTGAATATGCATTTGGAAAAACTAGCAAACATTTGATATAGTTGAGCATTTCTTTTACAATCTGTCATCTCAACCCAAGTGAGTATTTTTTATTTTTATTGAGTCACAGAATATAGAAGGTTCTGCCTTTTTTATAATGTGGACATGCATGCTTTTCATTAGAAAGATTTTGGTTTGATTCAGACCTTATTTTGATGCAAGATGGATATAAAAGAGACATATCTGGGGAGCAGTTTCCCTTTAACTTATTCCTTTGTGATGAGTATTACTGACATCTAAGCTCATCACTGGAGAATCCATACAGTTCGGTAGTAAGACACTACTGGTATGGCTGGCAAAAGGGCACAATTCAGAGGTCACAGAAGTTCTGAACACTCAAACCTGTTTATAAAGACTAGTCCTGAACAGCTAATCCAACACACATCCATGTAAACATCTTTAAAAACATTTGCACTTTCAGTTTTTATTCAAGAAGATAAATCACCGTTAGGTTCTTATGAAACTAACTGGTGCTAGGAGATCTCCAGCATAACGTTTAACGGGAGTTGGTTTACGACGATATGTTCCGTCCTGGCCTCCAGACAGCTGGAGTTTTTTGGCATCCTTCTGTCTTATTCTCATGAGCTGGACTCTCTTCTGCCTTCTGCTGATGATGACTGAAAGAAAGATTTACAAAAGCAATTAGGAACCAACAGTGTGATTACCAGAATAGTGGCGCTCGCTCAAGTTTTAGGTTGTGCGCTAGTCTCCGTTAGACTGGATATCGATTATAGTTTTAAAGGATTATGAAGTGCTATGTTTCTTTTTCCAGCTAAAAAGGATGAGGACTCCTATTAGGCCCTACGTCAGTGAGGATCATGACAAGATGCCTGATCTTCCCTCACCTTCTGTGTGCGAGAAGCCTTCCGCCGTGAGCTTCCACTGCACCAATACACCCATGATGCTGAGCGCAGGCCAGATGCCCAAGATGGCCCAGCTGAACCAGCAGAGGGGCACAGGAGCAGGGACCAAACGCAGGCAGTCGTACACATGGGTGGCCAGTGCCAACATTTCCACAAAGTAGTCAGCACACACCGTCATGATGGCTGCGCCGAACACAGCTGTGGAGAGCACGGTGAAGAGTTTCTGCCACTGAAGGGTGAAGACAGCACACAGCATGCCTGTGCCGAGAAGAGCACCAAGGGGAACCTGGGACAGATCCGTGGGTTACCAACAATTATTATGCATGTATAGTAAACAAACTCATTTATCTTATTAGAAGTTCAAAGCTTAATACATTTAATAAATAAGCAGAATACATGTGTTCTCCCACAAAATACTGACATCGGATTATGAAACCTGCCCAAGTCACAAAATGATCATCACTACACATTAATAATAATTCCCTTTTAAATTACTAAGAAACATTGACACAGTGTAATTTATATCTAAAGGAACTAGAAGCAGATTTTTAAGTGGTGTGAAAGTGAATTACAGGTCTGAGAAATCACAAACATCCTAATCCAACAGCCTTTCTAAAGCACAAACATCCCAATCCAACAGCATTTCTAAATACCTCAAGAAAGGGTACATGCACCCATCATTTTGCAGTCATTTTTAAAACTCTGGGCCTGCTAAAGCACAAGCGACTCCATTTTTAAAACTCTGGGCCTGCTAAAACACGAGAGACTCCATTTTTAAAACTCTGGGCCTGCTAAAACACGAGAGACTCCATTTTTTCCCCAAATGGAGAAAATCTGGTAGGGCAACAACTCAACAACTCAACAGCTTGTTCTAAATCTTCCCAGCCAAGGAGTCTGACTGTATGGGATACCACATTCATCCAAGCTTAACAAACTGCTCAGTTGAGACATTTTGCAGAGGAAAGTGCAATCTGAGGTCAGATATAACAGAAGCTTGACTTGGCTACCAGCAGGCCTGCATTACTAATAATTGAGCCAATCAATGGAACATTCTGATCAATGGAAGCAGTTAAGATTTATGTACTCATGTACTGGACACCTATAGCAGCTTCATTCCTCATAAGTCAACCAAACTCAACATCTGGCCAAGCTTCTTGGAACCCCCAGGCTTGTAAATAGCTAAATATTTTTAAAACACATCTTAAGAACCCAAAACAAGTTTCTTTCCAAAGAAAAACAACAAAAATATGTAACTGGGGTATAAATGCTTGACATGTTTTCTGAGCCACCAACAGTCCTTATAAGTGACTGGCACTGGTATAGGGAGTTTGACTTCAGCTCATTAGCTCAGCACATTCTTACCCAAACGGTGCCCGGGGTGTAGAACTGGTGGGTGAGCAGCAGTCCAGCCAGGGCAAGCAGGAGGCCCAGGAGGAGACCAGTCATGAAGAGTCCAACACTGCGCACCAGCATGGTGACCAGGCCACAGAGAAGCCCAATGCCCAGGCCGATCCCTGCACTGGCCTCCACACTCAGCTGGGTGTCCAGCACTCGCTCCTTATGACACAGGAGGAAGATGATAACCGAGCCGAACATCAGGCCCGAGAGGAACATCACGGCTTTGAAGCAGCGGTAACCTGAAAGAGACATTAAACAAGCTGTTTTATTACTCTGACCTTTGACAGCCATTCAAGATTAAACAGGGCCATTGTTACCTGAAAGAAAAATAACCATATGGCCATATTTTAAACATCCTGATTTAAAAGTGATTTCAAGTGACTGTGAATACATATAATGTCTGTATACGACATTAATTTAGCTAGAAGGAATAGGGTTGAAAAACCTATATGCCCATTCTAAGAGAACTGGACCATTTAAACCCCTAGGTCTGACTTGTGGCACAAAAAGTTCTCCAAATACAGCATCAGAAAGGAATGTTTAATGCAAGTTTAACATTAACTACAGCTATGGGTGACCATTTCAGCATTTAGAAACTGCAAAGATAAACATGTAAATGCCATACAGCTGGCAAAGTTTTAAAAATCATGTAAATTCACTTGGTCATTTATGCATCAATTCCTTTAACTCGTCAATTCATACATTTTGACATCCAAAATGGATAAAGGGAAAAACTTAGGCCGCATTTGAAAAGTTCATCAAACTCATCCATGAGCAAGAGTGACATATAGAAGTAATTTTCATCATTGGATCAGCGTTCCATGTGACATCATAAACTAAAATTTCCCCTTTTAGTCTGATCTTACCAAAGAAGCAGTAGATGATTCCAAAGAGGCAGCACATGGAGCAGATTACAGCAGGGATGACCTCATACTTCCTCTCTATCTCCAACTGACAAGGGTCCACCTCCCCCAGGCCGGTCGCCGCCTCGTCCGAGATCAGCCCCTCGACGTCCGTCATTTTGAAAAAGGGAAGGGGACGTCCGAAAACGCAGGAGACGGATTACGACCCCGAGTTCATTGGGAATGAAGAGGCACCTAAAGGCAAAGAGGAAACTTGCTTTGTGTGTGTATGACTCTGAAGATGGGGGAAAAAAAAGCACTCAACACATGAAACAGCACTGCTATATGTGCCATCTCACAGTTAAAATTAAAAAAAAAAAAAGGGGGGGGGGGGGGGGGAATTGAAGCACTAAATACCGCCAACACCCCCAAAAAAAAAAACAAACAAAAACAAACAAAAAAACACACAAACACAAACACAGGTTTGGAAAAACAACCAGTGAGCCAGA
>JAOYMR010000018.1:7433530-7461591 GCA_025802075.1 Tenebrosternarchus preto | reverse complement strand
CCCCACCCCCACCCCCCCCCCCCCCCCCCCCCCCCCCCCCCCCCCCCCCCCCCCCCCCCCCTGAAAAGCCATGCCAGATTTAATGACAGCCTATAGGGATGAAATGACTAAAAGCAGCATAAGACCACACCCATCCTTTCCTCCACTACTGCCTCCTCACGCAGAGAAAAACCCCACCACACACAGACACACACACACAAAAACTCAAAGAAGATGCGGAATCTGTCGACCAACTGTTACTTTTTTCCTGGTTACCAGGAGACTTTGTGTGGTACCCCTGTGTTCCTGCCACACACCACAGCCTGAAGCAGTGCGTACATATGAGAACACAGGTTACAGACACACCAGGGAGAGAACGCAGGTTACATACACACCAGGGAGAGAACGCAGGTTACATACACACCAGGGAGAGAACGCAGGTTACATACACAACAGGAAGTAGAGAGTTTTCAATTAGAGGCACATTTCTGAGAAAGCACAGAACACATTACACCAAACACATACACTGCTTTCTGAACACAACTACCAACGACTGTACCCCCATAACAACAGCCATACAGTAATACATGAACTACATGCGTGACTGTAGGTTCTCTCATTTCATTCCAAAGAAAATAAGACGTCTCAACTTCATGAGAAAAGCATAATCATATATGAGCAACTCCATAAATAAACTGCAGGCATTTTTGACTGCAGACAAAGAAACAAGAATATACTGCATCTCCAGCTACTGCACGACCTGCAATGACATCAGATTCTGGAATAAGGAACCTACGCGAGTGTTGGACTGGTTGGACCCACCACACACCGAGGCACATGGCAGTAAACCCACGTCCCTGTGATGATTGTTTTCTTAAGATTTTGTCATTAGCTTGAAGAATCACAAGAATGCAACACAGGCATTCGGTAACTGGCATTCAGATCTTCAATTCAATCATTGCCTGATAAAGTGTTTTTGTGAAAGTACTGGATGCGTTTTTGTGAAGTTTGTAGTTTAGTGTGGAAATGCTCATTATAAATATACATAAAGTCTTAGTAGTCCAACCTTTTTCTTTCTTTCTTGGCTTATTTGCGTTAATTCGTTTTGCCATTTAATGTTATTACAACTAAATGCGAGAGGACAACTGCTTAAACTACGCCAAATTGTTTTACCTTTAAAATTTACCATTTTTCTTCCCAGCGCAAATGCTGTATTCAACATCTCCTTGTACAATCTCATGCTGTGACTAAGGTTCAAAGTTGATTTCTGTTTTGTTACTATGACGTGATTTTCACTACACTGCTAAAGGACTGTAATCAGCACAACAATATATGTATATTTACTATATACATTATAACAAATTCTGCACTAGTCTTTATGTGGACATGATACATTTTGGGGAATTTTTGCTTAGAGCTGCACTGAAGGAAAACTAGTGTAATCTAGTCCGGTATGAATCTAAACTAGTGTAATCTAGTCCGGTATGAATCTAAACTAGTGTAATCTAGTCCGATATGAATCTAAACTAGTGTAATGAGTTCAACCAAATATACAATTGCTGTTTTTCTGCTCAGCAGTAGTGACCAGGTGTCTTAATGCTTGAGAATTCCTAGTGTTTCCAAAATATTCGGTCATTTACACAGACACTTCACAAAATCTTGCCCTTAAGGAACCGAGTGTATACTGAAAAACAACATGGCACTTGCTTAAAGTCTTTTTCCCAGGAAAACCCAAAACACAAACTGGCAGAACAAGATCTGCAAAGTATCAAGTCGCAAGCAAACATGACGTTAGTCCATGGACTAGAGGGGTGGGGGTGGGGGGTGGGGGGGTGCTTGTCCTAGTTTGCCTGCTTGTCTACTGGGAGGGGGCGGTACAGAACTGTGCACACCAAGCTCAGCCTTTCCCCATTATCTCCGTATACCCCAATGATCTCATCTCATCACGATCCAATTACACCAAACTCACATTTTCAGGGCAGCAGAAAAACAGCCAATGGTCTCAATCTACCTTTTCCTCTTCCACTTATGCGCAATCTTTTGCTCTGTCTCGGCTTAAGCTGTGTATAAGAATGAGGGTTCAAATGGAAAGACCATCACTCGCTGCCACACTTTTTTCCATAATCGGAGGGGCTTAATAATCTCGTACGAATCGGTTCTTCTGCTCTCTCTCGGGTACTCGATGATGGTCAGATGTGTCGTGCCCTTCACTACCAAACGACTCCAAGGTAGAGCTCATCTTCAAGTTGTTGAGAGGAAGTCAAAATAGACTTTTGCACAACATCCGAGAGTAAAAGACGAGCACGATACGATCTGCGTAGCTCGGCGTGTGGACATGCATGCACACCAATCAGGAGGATTTTCTCATTACAAACAATGGAAATTATAACACTAAAAGCAGGGTGCAGTGCACACACACCCATGTCCATGTTTCTGCTCTCTGCCTTTGCTTTACAAAGGGAAGTTCTGTGTCGCAGGCGTGTGTGTGTGTGTGCATGTGTGTGTGTGTGTGTGGAGGAGAATGAAGCCATTATGGGGTGATACAAAGGCTTAGATCTCTGGCTATAACCCCATCTGCTTGCTAAGCTTGAGGCATGCTGAGAGAGAGTGAGTGTGTGGAACAAGGCTGATTGGCTGCATGCTCCCATTTTGAAAGAAGTTCCGCCTCTTCGCATATATCCAACTTTTTGATTCGCCAGAAGAAATAACTGGCAAGTATTTGAAAAACATTACACAAGGGACTGGGTTTACAGCACTGCTTCCTGGCTGAAAATAGGCTTGTTTGCTGGCATACACGCCGTAATGGAGACTTTCAGATTTTTTAAAAAATTGTATATTACATTAGACAGATAACGGTAACTTAGATTTGAGTGAATGAAGTGCAGCAGGTTTACCGTATTCAGCGGTCAACTGACTGTACATATCTAAGAGGGGATGAAAAAGTGGTTTGATAAACTCAATTGGTCCTGCTAGTAACAGGAGTTACATTAGTTCCACAGGTCATGTTCTAGCTACCCATGAAGCTATGGCCTTATGATTCCCCTCGGAAATCATATGCTAAGCTCTAGATCACCTGCTTCTGTCTCAATGATAAAAATGTGAGAATGTTTTATTATGTTAAACGTTCTGAACAGAGTCATTAAATTTAAATGAGATGAACAGCTCAGAAAAATATTTTACACATTTTACATATTACATATTATTCTCACTTCAACACCACTAGATGTTTTTTTCCTGCTTTGTTGGTTCAGTCCATTGCTGAACTTTAAGATCTTAACATTTGTATTCTGACTCTTTTCAAACACCGGATGGTGTTGTCTTAAGAATGACATCACCTCGTCCTGCAGAGCTAAGAATGCTTTAATATACAACATCATAAAACTGAGATTCAGTTGCTTTTGAAGCACATAGGGTTAGGGTTTGAAGCATAGGGTTAGAGTTTGAAGCATAGACAGCCTAAAGCGCGATGGAGTTTTATGAGTAACGGCCTGACGTAGTTTGTGCATGCACATGTGTGTGGAATGTTTATGAGAGAAACATGCAGAGCATGAGAACAACTGAAGCAGGAAAAAGGAAGCAACACTGAATCTCTGTAGCCAAACCCCAGAGTGTTCAAACCTCCATGACCCTTGACCAAAGCAGAGATGTGCTGCTTTCCAGATGTAACCTAAAGAGAAATTATTAGGTTGGATTTAACTGCTTTGACCTGGACTCGATCTTGGGTCTTTTCACTTTCAAGAAGATACAATGAAAAGCCTGACTAACCAAAGCAGGAGAAGCCCAAAGGAGAAGAAAAGACTGGGGAGGAGTCTGGCTGTAGTCAGGGCTGTAGTCACCATAGTTACTTCCGACATAAATTTGTTTGGGGTGTAGTCATGGCAGAACTGCATTGGAAGTAGCTATTTGACGACAGCCAATTATTAGCCAGCTGGTTGATGAATACAATACAATTTTCTTTTTTTCAGTTGTCAACAAAATCACATAATTGATTATTGGTTTGTATTACTAGGATAGGACAGTCATCATTTCCATGGTTTATTTATTCATGTAAATGCAAGTTTAAAAGCTGATGGTTTTTGAGAGGAAGTTTGAAGACATCTGTATCCTGTAAACACCATCAAACCCTCAATTTCCCATGTGTTTTTTGGCTGCAGAAAAGACCTCGGACGTTACACGTTATTTTTGTACATCTTTTTAGACTATGGGTCCAAGATGTTTTTTGTCTATAGGAAAAATGACAGCCATTTTCTGTTTTCAAAAATAGAGTACATGTTGCATATCACATTACAAGTACATGACCAGTTACCATGGACAGTAATTTAAAAATATTTCTCTAAACTTAGAAACATGCATTTTTGTAGAACACTTTCATTTGAAGATCCTTTTTTTGGAAGGGGAGGTGGACTAGTTTTATTGCAGGGGCAGGAATCTGTGGTAAAGTGTTACCTACTGCCAAAACTGCCTCATCGCCCTATGCAACACTGTAGATCACAAAAGATACTAATCAGGGTATTCTATACACTACACTTATCAGAGTATTAAATACATACATACACGCACAACTGAAGAAATAAGCACCTATTAATCAAAGGCAGGTGATTCATCTGAATGATGTTTAGGTTTCAGTACTACAGTGTTCAAAAGGGATACAAATGTAATACTTAGCAAAGTTTAAAAATGTAAAACACTTCAATCCAGGCCTCAGGAACCTTGTGTTATCAGAGCCATCCTGAATGTTAATGAAGTAACTTTTTTTTTCTTCATTTTTATGTGGCAGAACTCCTACTGCAATGAAGGTTTGATGCTCATTAGAAAAATACTTTAAAATTACTAACTTGGTGCCCCCCTCCCCCTTCACTAGTATTACTAGCTGCTTGACTAGTAAAACGGTCCATTAATACATCAGTATCAGCATGCTTTAATCACATGTACAAACACTCAGAAAATTTAATTTGTGAAAAATATACAAATAAATACTTGAATAAAAATCTGATATGTAAGCTCAGTGTTCCTAATGTTTTGGCTATTCCTGGTACAGTCATGGCAGGAGTGGTGCTGTTGGAGTTGTGAGGAGTCCCAAAGGAACAGCCTGAGTTAGCACTCCAGCCCGAGTGAGTTAGCACTCCAGCCCGAGTGAGTTAGCACTCCAGCCCGAGTGAGTTAGCACTCCAGCCCGAGTGAGTTAGCACTCCAGCATTTTCTTTAACCTCCCCTCACCCCTTAAATCGGGAGGTGAACTTTGATATCTGACCTCTTACTCTCCTCTGCCATTCACAGGATTAAGTAGTAGGGCAGGAAACAGGTCTGTTCTGGTTGACCTTTCACCTCAGGACCAGGAAACCAAACAGGAAGAGGAAGACATGGGAGTCAATGCATCTCACAGCCTAAAAGGCTTTGACACTTTTCAGAACTCCTAAAATTCAACCTTGTGTTCTGTGTTTGCGTAACGCTGAATAGGTTATGGGAAAAAGTGAACAATAAATTCCCTCAGTTATCCTAATGTAACTTAGACAGAGATGCCAATAAAATATGATGTGATTTGTTAACAGAAACACAGGCAAGGCAAGTTTATTTTTTAAAGCACTTTTCATACACAGCGGCAAGTCAAAGTGCTTTTACACATGAATAAATAGAAGAAACTTATTACAACCCAAGATCTGTCACCTCAGGAAGGTCTTTGCTAAGGAATAACAATAAAATGCTTCAGAATTTATTAGTCAAGTTAAAATACATGTTTAAAGAAAGTTTAGAGAAATGAATTAAAAGATTAGAAATTAAAATAAGAATAAATTAAAAGTTATAATGTAAAGAAATTTGAATAAAAATAAATTAGAAAAATTAATATGAAAACAAAATCTCAATCATATGCACAGAAATGTTATAATCACCATTTAAAAGTTTCTATATTTGGGACAAATCGAAGGTCTTCTAACAGTCTTTTCCAGTTCCACATGCAAAATTTGCTGAGACAAATGTTACCAAAAAACGTTATGCTATTGTTTTTATGGTGTTTGTAATCGTGTGCAGTGGAGGCGTTGATCACAGCACTCAAGCAATTCTATTTGCAGAGCTGATTACAGGCTCATGGAAACACTGAATCGCTTCCATTGTTCTGCAGAGAGTGAATGGGGGAAAAACCTGCAGTGTTTTTGGCAACCTCTCCAGCAGTATCTTCACCCTCGGTTCACAAACATGCATAAAAAGCTCCGCCTGGCCAGTGACCAGCGAGCATTCTGACAAACTCCATTTATATCGCGAGATGGAGAGGAAGAAAGAAAGAGAGAGTCGAGCACTTGGAAACAAGGAGCTGACATACACAAAGAGCTTTCACATAGATAAGTCCCTGGTGTTCCACCATAAACTACTGCATGGTGAAAGCTGGACCTTTTGCTCAACATTAATATGTTCGATTTAGTATCGACAATAGCAAGTACTCCTTATATCTCAAACACAAATCAGATTTCCAACAATGTCTTTGCAGGGCTACCATGAACCGCAAAGGAACATTTGTGAAAAGTCTCTGGGTTTCCAGGCTTACTGCAGAAACTGCGTCAAAGAGGACAGCTGGAGATTTCACTCCAGGTTCCAGCAAAAACCGCCCATGTAGGAAAGCAATGTGCAGCAGCAGCTTCCTTACTAGATTGTGTAGGATGAAGGCTCCCAGCAAGAAAAGTGCAATGATTCACTTACCAGACTGTTGTACTTCCGTTTTGAGTTCTGGAACAATTATCATCAATTTTAAGTATATGATATTTCCACCTTTGTTGAAAGTTCAAAGGGGAAGTCTATATGACTATATTGTTAACAATGAGCTCAGTTAGTCTGCATCTAAAATGCCTACTGCAGCCAACACCGGTGGTATTTCACAAAACCCAAGATCTACATGTCCAGTCCGTATTAGAACAGCTCTTGATAACTTGTACCACTGAAAGAATCTCCTCAAATCAAACCCTTTCCCAGCATCCTGCTTCCATACTTCTCCTGCCCTTCCACGTGCAACGCACACACACGAACGAAGGACTGGCAGAAAGGACAGTGTCCACACAACGAAGGTTGTCTGATGGGTTAATGAAACTGGACCACATTGGAATGTTTAGATGCTGATTACAAAGCCCAACACACTCTTGGATATCATCGTTTCTTTCCCTTTTAGTTATAGGTGATGTAAAGCCAGTTTAACTAGGCTGTTCATTAAAACGCTGCATCAAATGTGTTTACTTAAACAGTCTAAACTACGCTCAGGCTTTACTGCAGCAGTTTTATACAAATGAAATGGTCATTTCAATTCAGCAAAAAGAGCAAAAGTGCTAAATTTCATCCCAAGTTTTTAAATACAGACATCACACACAAGATTCACTGCTCCCTTTCTGACTGTGCTGTGAAGAGCTAAAGCCTTTGAAGCAAACAATAGGAGCCTTTAGACTGGGAGATTGTGAAGAGCTTCTTACAGCAAATCGGAGAAGGAAAAAATGCTTCACACAATAAGTGGCATTTATCTTAAAGTCACATGTTCTAGCACAAACTACTCAAAATGGGTGGAATTATGGGGATTCCGGATTCACATTACTTTCACTCATAAACGATCATCAGTTTCAATTGGAAGTGGCCATTTCCTAATGGTCAAGGCCATCAAACTACCATCAAATGCCATAGAACTAGACTAGTTTTAGAGTGAGAAGGGAGTCGAGGTGAACAGATGCATCAGTATTTCTGGAGGCCCCTGTTAGACAGTACCACCAGAAGGTGTGTTTCTGGAGGCCACTGTTAGACAGTACACAGCAAGTGAATTTCAAATGCTAGCAATATAATAGAAATTAATGTATCTAAAGAATCCACTAAAAGATGTGGAATAAGGTTTCTAAATTTTTTTATTACAGCCTCCTGCATGGAATGAGGCATGAAGAACACGGAATATTCCTTTCTCTCGAAAGCCACAAACACACGATGCCAATCCACCCACCCACATGCTCCCTGTCTGTTATATCTGACCAAAGTATAGAATCAAGTCTGTCATTTGAAATAAATACACAGTATACTGTCATTTCACCTTGAGAATTCCTTCCAACCAAAAGGTTGCATTAGCTGCTTGTCTAGTCAACTTTGCATCTGTAAACAACTTCACCATTGCTACCTCCCCACTATCAAATGCATATATAAGGAAATATGCACCCTATCTATGCCTACCATTCTGTAAATAAGTACATATGACATTTCTATAACTGTATATACCCCATTTTATAGGATGGAACTTCTGGCCAAATGTAACCATGGGCAACTTGGGTGTGTCTGACTAAATGCAGCCAAATGTCATGTTAAAACCTCACACTGACTTTCCCCTGCTGGAATAAAAAAAGGGCTGATACCTAAATAAACTGTAGAAGCCAACATACTAAGCTTGTATAGAACCTTCTCCAGAAGAACTAACAAAAAGTAGTGGTGAAAAATGATGAATAGGCTCAAATTGTAAAATACAAAAGAAACTGAGATCAGTGTGTTTAATAACTGCCTACAATGCAATTGGAATATCATGTTTTGAGTTAACAAAATACAGATAAAGACTGCAGTGATTAATTTTAAAAGATAATGTAACCGAATGAACCAACATATGTAGTGTAGTATTTGAATCTAGCTAGGCACTTGATGTGAAGTGCACAAGTGCAACTAGCTGAGCACTGAATTCACTGTAAAGAGCACTGCCCCACTCAGAACTGAAGCCACTGTAAAGAGCACTGCCCCACTCAGAACTGAAGCCACTGTAAAGGGCACCGCCCCACTCAGAACTGAAGCCACTGTAAAGGGCACCGCCCCACTCAGAACTGAAGCCACTGTAAAGGGCACTGCCCCACTCAGAACTGAAGCCACTGTAAAGGGCACTGCCCCATTCAGAACTAACTGAAAACACAGGGTATGCTCAGTCTGTCGTGAAGCTGGCCCATTATCAGTTATAGTGATTTGCACCAAATATCTTCACTGAAGCACAATGACTATTACACATTGTCACCATTTGACTATTCCAATTTGATCTAATTTCCTCTAGAGGTTGAAGACAACTGTAGGCCCAAGCAGCTAAATCAACATACGTAAAACATGCTCTGAAGCCTCTGACTCTACACCGAGCATAACAAAAAGGCTGTGGGATGAAACACTACACTGGAAGCCAGGCTTCCCTATACTGGACCAAGTGGCCGCTCTTGTGCACAGAGGCGGCCTTGTTCCCCGGTGAGGCACCAGTGAGAGAAAGCTTCAAAGATCAACTTTCCCACTTCACCATAAGAACACTTGCCTGAAGAGTTAAGTGTGAGAAAAAGAGTTAAGTGGGAGTTTCAGGCTCCAGGGTATTTAAACAATGCACAATGTTGAGTAAAATGCATCTTTACAGGCTACTAGCTGCCTGAAATACCTCTAATGGATGCCTGAAACACCCGAGTATTTCCCAAGTTGACCAGTGTATGCAGCTGCTGAGTTCATTCCATATTTGCCCATTTTAACACAGAGCAAAGCAATCTTGCCCCCTGAAGACCAAAATGTCTTGCTTCACTACAGAGAACAAGAGCTGAAACAGCTTTAGAGAAAATGGTCAAACCACTACTACTCAGTGACAATTCCAAAATCAAGCATGGAAAAATGATTTAATTGAGCTAGCATGCATTTATGAACCAAACAGTGTATGTCTACTCAAGTAAAAGTTATTAGCTAGACATATGAAAGTCACTCTGATTAAATGACCTCCCTGAAAAATCACTAGACATCACCACTAACTAAAGTTGCTTACAATGCAACCAACATCTGCTTGTGACTGCGTTTTAATTTACCTCTCTCAAGCAAGTGAGAGAGGGTGATTTTTTTCTTCTTCTAGAGTCCAGTAAGCACCATCTGGTCCAAGCAAACTGAAGGAGTTAGAGACATAGGGGGGTATGTAATTGGAGATGCAATGTGACCACAAGAACCCAAATTATGTACCACTCAACGTACTCAATGCAACAACCATCAAGTCGTATGAATCCATAGAACACGCTCTTGAATAAAATCTGTGTATAATCTTAATGTGGGGAGTCTTTTTTAAATTACATTTGCATGAGATCTCCAGGCACTGATATGGGTGGCTGACTGCAATTCGATGCCAATGTTACCCAAGCAAACAAATGTTAGAAAGAAACATGAACATCACGTAAAAACTAGATATATGAGAGGACAATTGCAACGCAAGACATACAACTTTTTAATTGGACACTCGTTTTCCTACGATATGTGCGCTAGTGTGACCATGCAAACGAATATTAATAAACAAGTACTTGAAAATGTTTAAATAGTACTCAAAACAGCACTCAAACTGTCGGCTAGACTATGGTGCAG
Organism: Tenebrosternarchus preto; assembly: GCA_025802075.1. Classification (NCBI taxonomy): domain Eukaryota; kingdom Metazoa; phylum Chordata; class Actinopteri; order Gymnotiformes; family Apteronotidae; genus Tenebrosternarchus; species Tenebrosternarchus preto. Next base: position 7,451,259 of record JAOYMR010000018.1, on the reverse strand, counting down.
TGTACATCTTGCGGAGCTCGTTTCAAAGACGCTTCGTTACGACATAAACTTACCGACGATTGTCAGCGACGTGGATATTCTGCCTGTAGTGATCGATAAACCAGAAAGGAAATCGTCGAAACGAGGCGGTTTCCAAATTGTAAACGTCTGACACCCCGTTAAAACAGTGTGAAGCAACGTCGACCCACTTTCAACGTAGACATAGTTGTCGTTTTTTTTAATTGGCCTTTTAAAAGGGTGACAACGGGCAGAAACGTAGATTGCAGCCTTTTCATTCGACAGTTATTCAAGCGTTCAAATTCTCCAAGCATTCTCCGCGCAGGCTTGGCTAGCTGATCACGTCTGGAAAAAGTTACTGGTTGAGACCGAAGGAAAAGGGTTTCTCCCTTCTTACTCCACAACCCCCTCCCCCAAAACCTCTTCCCTCATTGTTTTCGAGCAGCAAAGGTAATTTACAAGTTAGAATCATATAGGCCATTGTTATGTACACACTGCTCTTGGTAGCCTAGTATTTTCAGTCTACATAAATACGGGTTGTTTAGATTGCGAGTAATCTAAATAAATCAGTAAAATAAACGTTTTAAAACAAACTAAGTTTAATTGTAAGAATAAACTATTATTAGTAATAGTCATACATACTAAGGCCGATTCAGTATAGTTGAAACGTGTTGGATGACTTTTCCCTCTTTTTCTCACTATGCCTGTGCACACTGGAAAAGACTCCAGGTTTAAAGTGACTGGAAAGGCCTAATCTGGACAGCGTTTTGCTACTGATTTAGGAGCGTGCAAGACGTTACTCTGATATCTTGTGGAAATTTGGAACCATTTTCAAGAGTACATTTACTTTACCGTCACCTGCAGCGTGTCTGCTGCTTAACCTTCAGTCTTTCAAAATATGACGGAAACCATGTAACAGTAGTGTGGTGGGAAAAACTATACGACAGCAAGTAAAACTGCTATAAAGCATCTAATCCGGAAAGCAGAAAAAGGTTCATTCAAATGCACGATAAAAATATAGGTGCTTTAACATTACATTTAACATTATATTGACGAACTGTGTGGCTGTAATTATGGTGTTTTACTAAACTGATTACGACAAACAAAAAAAACCAAAAACAAACCCTTACCAAGTACAATGAAACCAAATAAACACAAATGCTTAGTGAATGGATTTACACCTCTGATACTGAAGACAAAGCAAGGGGGTGTTGGAGAAAGAAGTGTTGAGCTCCATTAACATTTAGTTCTTCGAGACACTTGCTAATCCTTCTGTCTGGGCACTGGTTTTAATGACCTCAACTCACATGATATTGCTCAAAAACGTCATTGTGAAAGAAGCCTTTCACTGAGCCGAGCAAGAGTTCACCAAATGGTTTAGATAATCAAATGCTCCAAATTGCATGTTATTTGGTGTTATTAAATATTTTCATTATTGAATTTGTTTAGAGTGAATAAGAATTTAGTCATTATAATGAATGATAGTCAGATAACCCTGAGTCTCATCAGAATCTCCATGACGATGTAGAGATACAGTCTCAGGGCCAACGTTCTCCATGCAGCTGTAAATGTTGTGCATTACACCCATCATTGTTGGGTCACTCAACACTAAGAATCAATTGCACCTATCATGAACATGCCAGAGTAAGTTTCTAGCCCTAACCTTAACATTGCACTTTCCCTTCCTAAGCAACACTACATTGGAGAACATAAGAGTGACACATTATTGGGGAGTCCATTTAGTACAAAAACTATTTTGCTGGACGCTTAATGACTGGTGAATGAAAGAAAAATTTGTAACATTCAAGTATGTAATGAAATCATATTCTGAATTGAATAATTTAATTAAAAGACAGTGTTCCTTATTATTCTAGAAAATAATTTTTCCACTGTAAAAGATGCTTGAAACAGTAGTAACATTTGAGGTTTTAAAGCATAATGAAAGAAACTGTGGAAAAAACGTAACTCCCGAACTGCACACTAGCAAGTTATAGAAACAGAGAAACTGTCCAAAATTATGGAAGCATATTCCAAATAAGGACATGATCCATGAAGGATAAATGGTTCATGAATGCTGAAGTTCATAAACAAAGACAGGGTAAATTGATAATGATAGTTAAAAACAGACACATCCTAAAAAAATACCACAGAACTCAGATTACCAGATCTGCCATTTAGACCCCCTTGCTATTAAAAAAATGACAACAATAAATTATTACCAACAGAAGTTGCATACATTTATTCTCTAGATTTTTTAAAAGAACTCAGTCAACACTAGCAACGTTCAGATAAAATCGATTTTGAACCCATTCGAAGTTATCTTTGAACACAAAAGGCTGCCCAGCTTGTATACATCATACAGAATATTTTCATTCGTATCTTCTTTGTCTATCACTCTAGAATTTCTCAAAGCTTCTTCCAGATTAGTGGAATGAAAGCTTCAGAATATACCATGTCCTCAAAAACAAACCCTTAAAACGACCCAGAATGCCCATCTTGAAGTGTTTCCATCCAAGTTCCATATCCACATAGCAATAGCTTAAAGTACCCAGTGAAAGTAAACCACACCAGTTCCATAGCTAGCCACTGGGAGGCCCTCTAACAATGCCACCCATAGACATAACTTGCTCCAAAGTGCATGCTCATGTTTTAAGAGATCCTTTTGCTCCTTTAGTACTTCACATAACCTTTCTGAGATGCTCAAGAACTGCAACTGTGGGCTTGAAGGCTGACCGGATGTATGTGAGCAAGAAGTGGTTAACTGGTTCCAGATGTGGGGAAATGGAACAGCCACAGCTGTGGAGAGAGTGGGGGACACTTGGCTTTGATTGTAAACAGCAACCCTTTACTCCTTCTCTTTGTCTTGAAATCGCTTTACCTCAGTAAAATGTGAACTCAAAGATGTTTCTAACATATGGTCATGTACAGTCAATTGGACTGACCACTTTGTTTCCAGCTCCTAGCTCAATATTATATCTACACTTTAATGTAATGGTTTCCTTGTTTAAAATGCCTAGTTTAGTTGACTTTGGCAACAACCTGGTTCAGGCTTGTTGGACAAGGCTCACATTTTAGCATCTTTTTCCTTCACTGACTGGGTCATTAGAGCTCCTCATTTAGCACTAGTGGGCTACATAAACACACCTGTCCTAGTCTAGTGGGCTACACAAGAACACACCTGTCGTAGTCTATTTCTGAGGTGAGGTTTTCTGTCTTGTCCACTCAGTTTTGGCATGTTTGCAACTTGCAATCTCAAACTCTTGTTACCGTCTTTTCTGGAATTAGACAGTTTTCAAACGTGGTTTTCATTATCAAACTTTATTTTGTCATCATCAGCTACAAAGAAAAGCACAATTAAAAGCTAATGTTACTGGAGAGAGTTGAAAACGTCCCCTGCGCAGTAATGAAATCAGTGACAATTAACGCAACATTGAACTTGTCTTTCAAAATGGTCTTGTTTGAGGATCTCAAAATTCACACCCCTAGTCTTTACAATATCAATGTAACTTTGAAAAACCAAAAGATAAGTGTACAAATTGGACAAAAAGTAAGATTCAGATTCAAAATATGTAAGATTCAGAATAAATGTAATAATGTGATCCAAACTCGGACGTTATTTTAAACGCGCCAAATGTGGCCATTTTTTAGTATCATACTTTTCACATATAATGGAATTCGGATGATTGTGAATAATATTACTTAGCAGAGAAGCCCAGCACATGAACAGTGAATGTTCATACAGACCCTGCTCAGCCAGTGCACTCTACAGATGGATCCACTGAGAGGGTGAGCTAGCTGGATTTGAGCAAATAACTTATTTGAACATTTATTTTCACAAGACAACTTTTAAGGAGTAAAAAAAAAAAAAGCAAATCAGGTGCAAACACGGACCAACTTGGGCTTACAAAGAATGACTTGAATGGCGAAGCCATTTGCTGCAATTACTCCAATTGCAGTGTATTCTAGTCATCTTCATCCTCTTCATCACTTAGCACCCTCTGTCGTCTGCGCTTAGCAGGGGCAGAATGTGCCTCCTCATCTGACGGATCACCTCCCTCAGGTTCAAATACTGTTCTAGTGTCCTCATCTGTAAAGGCAGAATGAAATGAGCAATAGTAACGATGTAACGGGCACAAAGGATAAGGAATGGTTTACTTTTACTTAAAATGCTGCTTCTCCTTTGCTGTTTGATAGTTTCACAGGACCTTGCTCTGCTGGTTTGCTATCTGCATACTGTGTGCTCACATCTTAACCAGTGAAAGATGACGTGCTTAATTAACCAGTGAAAGGTGATTACATGTGCTTAATTAATGTCATTAAAAAGCAAACAGATATAGCTTCCATGGGGCTTTTACCATATGCTGATGCTTGTGATATACAAAATATTGTCTCACTGAAGAACAGCATTAAAAACCTCATGAATGTATAAATTTAGTCCTCTGATAAGGACACAGGACAAAGTCATCACTTCACTGTTAGCTCATTTTGTCCAACATATTTACCCAAGTAAAAATCATAATTTTGAGTTCTGCATGCAGTGCTCTTGAAGAGATCTATGCATGTCCTCAATAATTGTACACTTTGCAAGTTCAGAATAAAGGCAATCTGGTGCCATTTGAGTGGAATCAATTTGCAGTAAGTTATGACATATTAAGGAATGCCTCTAAAACCCTGGCCAATAAGCAGGGTCAGAAGAAGTACATGCCAGTGTGTTACGGTACTGACCAGTGTGTTTAAGGTACTGCCTTCTAGTGGTCATCCCAGTCATAGCTACAGTTGTGACTAGTATCACTTAATAAAGACGCTGTCCAAAGCAAATGTTTCAGGGTTTTGAGAATTTATGCAAAATTCAGTGTGCAGTCAATTTTGAAATTGGTACCTTTCTCATCATCACTGTCCAACACACGCCTCCTCTTGACTGAAGTTTTATCCTCAACTCCAGCACTAGAACATAAAGTGAATATTAGCACAAAACTAGAACCAAAACTAGGACAATTGTTTGTTCAACCCCACTTCAATTGGACCAGTTTCAGCCAGAAACCAGAAACCTGTAGCCCCAGGTGAATTATTCAGAAATTCCCGCCACAAGGACAAAGGTCAGGTTTCCAATCATTAAAAAAACTGTCTCAAAATAATATATGATTAGCATAAAGACTGTTAGTAAACCTTAAATACTGTATATATGCAAGATGGCCAAAATGAACTTGGGTCCATAATATTTGAAACTATTGCTGATGTGTTAAAAGTGAATAACAATTAAGGCAAGGAATTATACAGACAACCAAATGTTAGCCAACAATGGTACTAATGGTAAAACAGTAACAACATGCTCAATGAATGCACAAGGGCTACGTCCTTCAGTGTCAGATGCTGGCTTAGCAAGTAGCTCTAGCAGTTCTAATTATAACAGTTGTCATAGTACTAGCTAAAACAGACTAAAATACCATCTTAACCAGTGAAAGATGATTACATGCGCTTCTACGCATGTAAGAAATTTGACCATATCATATTGAAGGCCTTAGCAACAGTCAACCAAACACTCTCCACCCAATCACCATTATTTCAATCCTGATGGGGAAACTGGATACTGTCTGAGGGCAAACCACACCCAACATACCACTGATTCAGCAGTGTGATCGTAGTGGCAAGGTTGTGAATGTTATGCTGGTATGAGTGGGTTAAAATCGGCAGTATTGCACATGCTTTTTGCACTGGTCTGTGTCGCGTCTAAGCTGAGTGGTCTGCCTTCCAAAAAAAAAAATAAAAATATTCAGCCAGTAGTGGTCTCACAGTCAGAAACCAGCCACTGGAGGAAGGAATCAAAACTGCATGGCAACAGATCTCTAACTGTTCCCCTAGCTGGATATTTGTGGATGGTGAACCGCTTTGAAACCCTCTAATTGTACACAGGTATATATAATTGGCCTACAGGTGGACCTGTGTACGTTCCAGGTATACCTGGTAAAGTCGTCAGTGACTGTAAGGGAGGGTTAAGATCCTGATTCACCAAAACCTGTGAAGAAATGTCAGAACCCACCTTTGTGTTTCACCCTCAGAAATGGCCTTCTCAGCAAAAGAACGTTCTGTAGCTCGCTCAAAGGGCTGCCTAGTCTCAGTTTCAGCCCCCTGTAAATGGAGCTCTTGATTTGCGTCGTCGGAAGGGCGTTTCCTCTGGCGAGCCAGCAACAGGGCCCTGAGGGCGTGTGCTCTCAGCTCCTGTGTGTCAGGACCTTCACCTTCACCTTCAGGCTCGGCGCTGGCCGCTGCACCCATTTCTCCCTGGCCACGCCCTCCCACCGCGCCGTCCTCCAGTAGGGAGAGAGATGCCGCAGCAGCCCGTAGCTGGAACGAGCTCATGGTTGCAGGGATCCTCCAAAAACTCTCCTGTTGATGGAGAGTTTTTGTTGATGGAAATAACAGTATTACAGCAGTGGAAGCAAATTTAACATTCATACACAAATCATACTGATACGAGCCATAAATTAATAGATCATATCACAGAGTACTAGGAACAATTTTTTTTAAACAATGTAAATTGTCTCCAGGAAAGCTAATCCTTTTTAATCCATTTTGTAATCACAAACGAGTACATTTGGGGAGAAAACAAAACAAGAAACAACACAAAACAACAATTCCAGATCACAAATAAAAATAAACAAATAAAAATCCAAGAGTGACCTGTTCATCTGCTGGTGCCCGGATGCCAACTTTACGGAGGAACCGCTGGAAGCTTTTGTTCTCCATGGCATCCTCGTTCTCCTCCGTCAGAGGGACCAGCGCCACAGGGTAGGAGACACCTGAACACATCCAGTTACCATGACGCTCATCAACAAAGGTAGAGTCGACAGGTGAAGGGCTTTGGGGGATTGTCTTAAGATACACTCACCATCTTCTTCACGATCATCTGCCGCTCTGTTAAGGCAATTTTGCAGCCACAAGACAGGCCCCGACATGCCTGTTAACATACAGTGAGAATCACTGGAGGCCAAATCCAAGTGAGAAAATGTCAAAAGGGCAGTAATCGAGTAATGAGTCATACGAGCTTCCCATCCCCGAGCCCTACCTTCTCTCCGTAAAGTCTGGGTCATAGCTCTGATGTCGGCGTCATTTCCATGTGCAGTCGCTCGTCTCCTGCCAGTCGCACCCTGAACAGCCCTTTCCTCCCCCACCTCTACTTCAAGGTCAGGTTCATCTTCCTCCATATCATCCTCCTCGTCGTCCTCGTCCTCCTCCTCCTCCTCCTCTCTTGGTACTCCACTCAAGTTGGAAAAAAACTCCTCCTCAGTCTGTCAGGGAAACAGCAAACAACAGTGGGAACCTAGAAAACGGTGGTGTCGGTAAGCCAATAAGGCAGAAACACAGGGCGCTTTGCTTGGACGTTTGGATCTACCGTTCCGGTTCTTTTTTCAGGAGCAGTACGCCTGCGTTTCTTGTACAGATCCCTGCGGTCGGACACCAGACCCATGCTGAGGATTTTGTCAGTGACGCGGGCCTTGGAGCGCTTAGCGGTCAGACGCTTCAGAATGTTCCCCAACACATCTAGAAGGAAAGCGGAGTCAGAGAGCTGGAGATCAAGAATATACAAAACAGAAACAACAACAACAACAAAGAGGGGGAACTTGCCATCGGAGTCTTTGTACTCTTCAAAGAGCATGTGCAGCTCCTGCTCCTGCTCTTCTGTCCAGAGCACAATGCGGGTGCCTTTCCTTTAGGAAGGACAGGAAAGTGAGGACTCGACGTGTACGTAGTTTATTAAGGCCAGAAAGTGAGGACTTGACGTGTACGTAATTTATTAAGGACATCATCACTCAGGATCATGCATCGCTACTAAACAGTAGTGTAACGAACCATCATGATACATCACGATAAAAATAATAATAATAATGTGTTAATGTGTGATGGATGATATCACATTGTTTCTTGTGAAGTTGCATTGTTTGAACACCAGAGGGTGCATTCGAGCTAAGGTGAAGCAATAGCACATTACAAACTACTATTCCTTTTAAAAACCACTCATTGACTTTCATTGCAGGAGACTAAATATAGTTGCTATAATTATAAATATAATTTGATATATTGAAGTGTGCAATATTTTACATTGTTTATGCTTCAGAAATAAAAGGGAATGCTTTCATTTGGCTATTTAATATACGTTGAAACTACATTTTGTTTACAGTATATTTTGTTTACAATTGTATACTGTCTGCAATGTCTTAATTGCAGGGGACTAGTTTTTTTATTTAAAAATGTATATTATAAATATTATTAATAATATTTTTACAGTTTATAAACTTAAGGAATAAAAAAATGAAATTATTTGTTATTCAAATGTTTCAAATATACAGAGAAAATGGAATAGTGAATCCAGGTTCATGAATTGAATTAAATCGTTACTGCCCTACTAAGCAGACAGTAAAAGCACAGCGTGGATGTCCAGATATCCCAACAGCGTAGCCTACGAGCTCACCTCTCTTTCTTTAGGTCCTTTATGCTGTCCACCAGACCCATTGAAACCATCTGGGCCACAACCTGGCGTCTGGTGCGGCTGGGGTCACTCAGCAGAGGCAGCAGGGCCTCCACGACGTCGGGGACTGAAGGACAAATACGAACGAGCTGATTCACTCAAGACATGCCAGATGTTGTCAGTCCTAATGGGTGAAAGTTTGGGGAATTGGTAGACTCACCTCCAGAGTTCTTGTGCTCTTCGTACAACTGACGGAGCTCCTCTTCCTCCTCAGGTTTCCACTGTGATTTTTTCTTTGCACCATCACTTATATATGAAAAAAGAATTCTTGACAGTCACATACATAATAATACATATAGAAATGAGGCAAACTAGGATAAAAAAAACTGATATAGACTACACTGACACACTATTTCAAAATATGGACAACATACACTACATTGCAACATAATGCAAAGGTCAATAATGAAATAACACACCCCCGCCCGTCAGCGCTGTAGCCCTCCGTCATTTCTCTCACGGCACCCACATTCTTCCAGAAAAGGAGCTCGATAAAGGCCTTTTTGTTCTGAGCTGCAAGGCTGAAAAAACGATTCAGAACGTACTTGGCAAACGTCACCAGCTCCTGTCAGGGAGAGCAAAAAAAAGAAAGGTGCTTTCCTTACTGCCACCACCGATTGTTCAAGCACTGTCGACCGACCAATTCAGTAGTTCCCCAAAAGCCAGCCTCTGAAGTCAAAACGAACACTAGTGCACTAGTAACCATACGGTTAGCCATTGCGGTGGTGCATTGTATCCAGCTACCTTATAGGCAGCGGCGGCAGGGTCAGTCAGGATCTTGTTGAAGAGGTAGAAGACGGAGAGCTGGAAGAGCAGAGCCTCCATCTTCAGGTCCACAGCGAGGCGGTGCAGTATTCGTACGATGCAGTGGTTGGTGTGCGGCGAGTTCGTGGCGTACGAGCGCAGCAGAACCAGGTATGGTCGGACGATGTTCGGGTTTGCGAACCTGGTGAGCAAAAAAAAAAAAAAAATTCAGTCCTTTCTAAATGTGTATTATGACTGTGGAAATTCTTAAAGGGATGAACGGTTTGGGCCTTACAATGCCTTTATGGACAATACTAATTTTTCAGCTGAACCATGGGTTATTATCAGAAATTAAATCTAATAGGGTTGCTAAGTTATTACTGCATTAGTGGATCACTTCACTAACCTCTTTATGAAGTCGAGGAAGTTGAACTCCGTTTCAGACACGCGCACAGACTCCAGTTCTTCCTCTTCGTTTAGTTCTGTTCCTTCTTCCTCTTCATCCATGACTGGCACTGGGACAGATGGTCCTGCATGGCAAAGGAAATATTCACTTTCCTAAAAGGTTTTTGTTTAATTGGTAAGGTTGGGTCAAAACACATATAGGACTTCACTCTGGCAAGTTCTACAGATATAATACATTTCAAAAGCTGCGTAATTTTCTACAACATTTTTTCAGTAACTTTATTTGAGGACTCGGCCTCCAAATGAAATAACTCTTGTGCGTACTGATCTCCGAAACACATTTTACAGCGATTTGCTTACTAGGAAGTTCAGCAAAGAGAATCTGCTTTAGGAGTTCCAGTTCTTCTTCAGGTTCCACCTCAACAGAACCAAAGACGTCTCCCTCTGGCCACACCTCTCTGTGTATTATTCAGACAGTGAAGAAAAAAAAATTTGAAAAGGCAAGCGTGAAACCTGGATCACAAACTGCTATTGTAAGATGCTGGCTGGATGGGTTTGGATCGGGGTCCATCATGGCGGCGGCTGGCGAAGAACTACCGTGCAGCACGGAGCAAGCTGAGAGCCTCAGGCCCTGTGCGTGCGCGCAGAGCATCCTGGATGCGGATCATGGCTTCTGTACGCTGCTCGGTAACCGGAACCTCTGAAGTGGCGTCAAAAGGTACAGCGCCCTCTGTCAAAGCCTCCGATAACTGCAACCATACATAAGAGAGTCATTCATAACTAAGCCAATTGTGCTATATATGAACAGGAGCACAAATAAATCAACATACAGTCACGTCCTGCAACTGATCACAACACATTACAGTGCAGTATAATGTTCAGAACAGGAAAGGGAGGAGCTACACATTTCTAGACATCAGAGAACAGACCTGAAAGCCAGAGGAGCGAAGTTCCCCAGACACAATTTGCCAGGTCTCCTCCAGGGCCTCGGGTGTGTCCTCAAACTGGGGAACATGGTTCTTTCTCTGCTTTCTTCGTTTCACTTTCTTTTTCTGAGTTTCAAAAATGCAGAACACACACATACAAATTTAAAAAATAATTTTAAAAAAATCAATAATAATTTTATTGATAATGGCTCTAACAAAACCTTAGTACAAATAACCACTGTATAAATAACCAATATACAAATAAGAGAGTTACTTGTTTTTTTTTTGTCTTCTTTTAATTTTGGCCAAGCTTGACAAATACTTAAACAACAGTCTAAAAGCTAATTTAATTATAATGCCTTTAACTTGCAAGGGAAGAATCTGTTTAGAATTCGCCAGTTTATCAAAAGGGTTTTGAATTGATCTCTGCACCTCAGGCAGATGTTATTACAGGAGATATGTACCATCAAGACCTGTGCATTTTGAGTGAGTTTGGCTGTCATTACCAGAGACTACATTACAACAGCAAGTGATCCAAACTGGGAATTTACAGCACACTGCTTTGCCGTCTCATTCTATGAGGTTGGATACAGGGGCAAACGGCAACCGCTTTTTGAAATCATATACAAAGTACCGATTTGTACTGAGGTTGGCGGTATACAGAAGTGACCCTAACCCTGGTAAATCAAAATGTTTAGTTTATAAAAGAACATGGATCAGCGACACCACTGATCACCAGTTAGGGCATCTGGTCGATAACAGCAGAAAATTCTGGATCACCGGTAGGGTGAGGGTGTTTAGAAGATCCGATCTGATCCTGTAACAAATCTATCTTGTAAATCACCCCAAACACGTCATGATTCTAAATTCTCCACCCCACTGAAGGGCCCCTTATCCATGTGTTCACCTGTACCAGGAGGTTGTTACGGCCCTTGCAGAAGCGCTCGAGCATGCGCAAATACAGATGGGTGGATTCCACCAAGTCACGCAGAAAAGAGCGTGGCTGCATTCTCTCATCGAACTTCCGCAGGAGTGTGAGGAAAATCTCTCTGTATTCCATGAGGTAAAAGATATTACCTGGCAACCAGTAGAGGGAAAGCATGAGAAAGAAAAAAAAAAATATATATATATAGCATCAAGTTTGAAGAATGAACATAAAAGGACTTCTAATGCCTAAGTAACACTGTGTGCACTATATGCCTAAAGAATTGCAGTGGCTGAGAGCTAGGAGCAGAGCTGAATGGGAGTACAATATTTAATTACAATAATTAATACAATTAATAATTAATCATACTTTATTAATAATTAATGTACAATTAATGGGTTTTACACTGAAGTATGAAGTTTCTTACTTTTGATAACGTTGCCACTCTGGCGAATGTTCTCATCTTTTGAGCGATCCATTTCATTTACAGTGAGCAGTAGCTCCTGATAGGCCTTCAAAGCCAAATGCATCCTGCAAAAAAAAAAATTTGAAAAGCAAAGAAAACCTTGCTTAATAAACGTGTTCGGGTTTGTGCTTGTTTAACGGCTTCAGTTGATAAAGAGGACGGACCTGCGGGACCACGACGTGGCTTCCTTCCGGTCAGTAAGCATCATCTCGTAGTAGTTGGTGATGTTCTTCTCTATAAAATGGAACGTACGGATGGACAAAGTCTCAGAGACCAGCTCGGCCCTGCAGCCGTTGCCGCGGTTGAAGGCCATGAAAAAACTCAGAGACCACAAGTAGTAGGTCTCATCGTGCTGCTGTGCCCTCTCACGAATAAGTGCCTCCTGAAGACACGAAGACATGAAATGAGTGAAGATGCAGAAGTACCCAGGACAATTACTCGGCGTGAGAATTTTAGCTGCAGATTTGTTGGTTTCAGTGTTTAAATAGTTCAGTTGTTTGTTTTTTTAATTAAGCACCATTAGAGCTGGATGGTATAATGTGGCCACGCCCACCTTGACGAGGTACATGAGCCGGTTGTAGCAGTTGTCAAGGAAGTCAGTACAGAATTCCCGCAGGAAGAGACGCACGTTGAGGACGGAGCGGCGCTGGCTTTCACCGTCTCGGGCCGGCTGTTTACGCTTGGGCACACGTTTCACGGCCTTTCCAGCATCGTGAGAATAGTTCTTAAACTGTCAGAGGAGAAAAAAAAAGAACACTTAAATAACAAAATAACTTGTAGAGGATAAAGTAAAATGAAGGGTTGAGGATATTCACTTGTAAATGAAGAAAAAAAAATCTCCATTGATTCTAAGAAACTACGGATGCAAACAAATATTGAAATAACAAAAGGAACTTAAAATGGTACAACTAATGCGTAAACACAAGAAATGGGGGAAAAAAAACAAACGAAATTTATCAAACCCACCATGCACCATTAAATCATGGGTATGTAGCTGCAGAGGTAATTTTCTTCAGCCAGTGAGTGGCACAAACAGAACATTCAACTTTGCTCAAAATTCTCAAGGTTGTCTAGCCAGTGTGGCATCATATATATGGAATAATTCAATAAAACAGCAATTTATAGCTCTTCATGTGGATGAACCAAGCAGTAAAGATTCTATAGTTGTAAATGCGTTGACATTTACTCACATTGTGGATTCCTTGGTGGAAAATGACATCGTTTTCACCAATGGACTTCAATCCTTGCACTACATATGAACCTCGGAACCGAGAGTGCCTGTGGCGGAGGACATGAGAGTTTCCATCACGAGACACGTGTGTGAGATGCACGTGTGTGTGTGTGAGATGCACGAGAGTGTGTGTGAGATGCACGAGAGTGTGTGTGAGATGCACGAGAGTGTGTGTGTGTGTGTACGTGTGTGAAATGCACGAGTGTGTGATGAGCTCTAGCTCGCTTGTGCACACCTGATTCCCCTCTGCAGCGTGCGGGTGCGTTTCTCTGCCAGTTCTTTCTGCCGCAGGGCCTCCAGCTCAGCGCTGTCCTTTTGTTTCTCCTGCAGGGAGCGGGTCTGTCCTGCACTCACCAGCTGCTCGGGACTCTGAAGAGGACAGAAGGGGTTGCAAAAAGACGAACAACAGATGGCATTACGCAATTTAACAATTTTTAAAGTTCAAATAAATTTTAGTTTAGAAAGTTTAAACTGAGATGTTTAAACAACCAAATCAGTAAATAACACTTGCTCTAGGGGAAGAAGAAAACAGTCTGCTGACCTGATCGCGAAACATCAGTGAGATGACCTCCAGAACATGCATACTCCACCTCTGCTCACTCTGGGCACTGGCCAGGAACTTGAGCAGGTCGTCCATCCCACTCATGTGGATGGCCCACAGCAGCTTGTCGTGCACGCTAGCATCATCGTCCACGTTCTTCAACAAGGCACGAGACAGATGAGAAAGTGACACCCGTAAAACGCGTTTGTCTCTTCGTTTATGGGCTCCGAAAGCAAAAATGTCAGCATTTAACACGCCATTTTAGCTCCATGTTGATTGTGATCGGGCGAGCATGTGGCGGAATCGACACAAACCTTTTCCTCGCTGGGGTCGGCAGGGACATGCAGCACGTTCCTGATCAGCAGCAGAATCCTCTCGATGAGCAGGTTGTCCTCCTCGTGCCTCTGCTCCCAGTCCTGAGACAGGAAGGAGATGAGCGGAGAACACAGAGCAACAGAGCACACAGCACCGCTTCATCAAGATAACACTCTACTTCCTTGTCAAGAACCAGTCACACACATGCTGCGGAGTGGAGAGCGAGTTTAACCGGCAACAGAACATCCTATAATTCACTAGCATGTTTTCTCCCTGAATAATATACTTTTGGCAACGATGTAAGCATTACATATGCTAGCATTACATATACAGTTGAACAAAAATAGCCATGCATCTCTGCACCATCTGATCCATTCACTGACACTTACCAGTTGCAGCAGGTTGTACAGTGTCTCACTCAACACAGTAAACACTCTCTCACTGGCAAATGCCTAGGCAGAACGGATGCATTACTCATCAACACTGGCCACTATGCTCCGATGTAATTAGTTTTCTTCACAGTGATTTCACAGGTTGGTATCTACCTCTTTATAAGCTTGTAGGTGGGACACAACTTGAAGAAAATGATGTCGGAACGTAGGGTCATCTGGGACTTTGCCGAAGCAGAGAAGTGCTGGCTGGGTGAGATTGACCATGAGTCTGTGAAATGGTTTATATGGAAACATAAATCATTCACTCACTCCTAATATATAACGTATTTACGTCCACAAGGATCAAGAAGCACAGCATCTCTCTCACCCTGCCAAACCAGCCCTGCTTGCAACAGCCAGTTTGAGTGCCTGTTCCTTTAAATGATAATGAGCTACTGCTCACTCAGTTCAGTTTGTGAGCTGCTAGGCACTTGAGATACCCAAATGTGCATTAGCACTTAAAAACCGAATCTTGCCTGATATGTCCCTGCTAAATTGCTATATTAAGAATTAATATTACATTATTACTATATTATTACACAATATTAACACTATATAATTAATATAATCTAAAGGTACATGACAGAACAGTGAATTTCACATCAAAAATTGCTTGGCACACAAACCTGATGCAGGCATCAAAGAGTGGTTTGTCCTCTCCATGCTGGGTGATGATGGGCAGGAGGTCTTTCTGAAGGATCTGTGCAGCACCCAGCTGTTGTCTGATCTCCCTTGTATCATCTTCATGCCTCAGATAACGGATCAAGTCTTTTACACTCTCTGAATAGGAAGTTAAAGAACACTGTATGAAATTGTACTAGTGTCCATACACACCTATTCAAAGTTTAAAACATGGACCATAATCAAACTCACCAAGACAGTCTGGTTCTTTATGGTAGGTTTCCCCCTCCAAACAGCCTAAAGCACTGCACGTAGCCAACAACTCACAGTTCATCATGTAGAAGTCCACACAGCAATGCCCCTTCTATGGGTAGAATTCTCCCTCAAACTGCATGAAAAGGGAAAAAGGAAGAGCCCAGTTTAAGCAGGAAAGGAAATGGCTGTAAAGAAAATTTAAGCTATACCTATACAAAATATTTCTAAATTGCTTTTAGTTTATAAACATTTTGTTAACAAGAACACACAGAGAATATTCATACAAAACCTAAATTAATAAACAAAATTTTGGGGGCTATTTTTGATTAACCTGAATCAAAGGGAATGGCCTATTACAGCCACCAAAGCATACACTGCCTGAAGTGTTGGTAAACCCATGTTGGCAGAGATAATGTAGTAGCTAGATGTATGACTGATGGTTATGCAAGTGAAACATTTACAATTCATAACCTACTTTCACAGTAAAGGGACAATGCACTACGCTATCCCAAGTTTAACATGATAGCGATGGTAAAAAGTATCTAATCGTAGGACGGGCCTTATAAACATCAACAATGGCCTTTTAGGCTTCCGTGTTCACGGTTTTCAAATGCAATGCCTGTATCCAGTCACAATTGTAAGTCGCTTTGTATAAAAGCGTCAGCCAAATGTCCTAAACGTAAATGTAATAAACCACTAAGCCCAATGGTTTTGTGAATTTGGTAAGCAAATTTGCAGGAGTTCACCAATTAGCAGAAATCTAGAGAGCTAAAGACCTAGCTATGAATTGTCTATTCAATTTGACATAGGCAACACGTAGATTGCCCATAAATTAAATTTTCTTATTACAGTTCAATAATTTGATTCAATTCAATTAAATTGTTAATGTATTAGACGAAAGCAGCTGTAAGTTAGCAGCTGTTAGTTAACTAAACAAATACGTAGAACAAGTAAACAGTTCGCATTTAAACAAATTCGTATAAGTGAACAAGCCGATTATTTCTTTCATCCACGTCATGTACAACAAAAAATATTTGTGCATTATACTAGCCTAATATTTTCTTTCCCTTCAGTGGCTTAGTGAATGTAACAGTTGCAAATCGAGTAACAGCTTTTATCTTACATTTTTGTAACTAACCAACTAGTTTATTTATGCTGCTGCTCCTGCAACGCAGAACGTTACTGGTTATGTGGCAATCTACACATTAGCTAGACAGGTACCATAAAACAGTAGTTATCTAAGATAGCTAGCTATATACCCTGCTAAGGTAGCTAGCTAGCTCGATTAACGTAACCTGGTAGAAAGTAGAGCTAAAGTTAGCTAGCTATTAACAAAATAACTTGACACCAGACAAAATATATAGACAGCTAGCCAGGTAAGACTCAATTTTAAATATACAATCAACAATCTACCCGTTTTGCTACTAAGATAGATATTACTGGAAAACACTACAAATATCTATATCTTATGGATGATTAATCAAAATTAACCACCTGACTTACGGTTTAGCTAAGCTAGTTATCAAAACAGCTACCAAACTAGCCAACTTACCTAGAGGGTACAAATAATCTCGCGCGCAAATTAAACTCTACCACGCGCACTGTACAGCATTGAGGATGTCGACTTCTATTGGACTCGATAGCTGTACGAAAATCACGTGATGCTTTTCACCCTATCAACATTCGCAAACGGGTTACCGCGATAGTTTCACGATAATAATATTATATTGGCGCAAGTGACGATATGCACCTGGCTATTTTAAACAAGAACCGGAGGCTTCAGAATTAGATAACATAAGCATGATAATACCTTGATTTCCCGAAAACTACAGAAAAACAAACACAACAAAACAGGTTCTTAGCTACATTTGACAGTGAACTGTAGGGAAATTTGTGGTTGAATTCTTATCACAGAAAAGGAATTAATCTTTTACTTAATAATAAAATAATTCCAAGGTTTTGTTTGTTTTATTTTAGAGAAGTCCTTCTTAGTCAAATTCGACCAGTCTAGCTTGCATATCATTGGTGCATATTGTTATCGCGTATCTTTATAATGATTAGGTGAGGGATTGCTATATATATAAATCTTCAATAAAGCCAGTTCTTTTCTCAAATGTTCACACAGCCCTTTATTTCTTATTTTATTTTTGCACTTTTTCTTGGTTGCTAGGTTAACCCATCATGTTTTTAAAAACATTAGATCTGTCCTTAAATGTAACTGCATCTGCACTAAAGTAAACTTAGTCTTGCTGCCCCCCCCCCCCCGGCGCGCGGGGGGGCTGGGTCTGAGAGGGGGGGTGGGGGGCTCAGGCCAAGGGAGGGAGAGGAGAAGGTGAGGGGGTGAAAGA
>JAOYMR010000018.1:7412766-7424782 GCA_025802075.1 Tenebrosternarchus preto | reverse complement strand
CTCTCTCTCTCTCTCTCTCTCTCTCTCTCTCTCTCTCTCCCCTCTCTCTCTCTCTCTCTCTCTCTCTCTCTCTCTCTTTCTCTCTCTCTCTCTCTCTCTCTCTCCCCCTCTCTCTCTCTCTCTCTCTCTCTCTCTCTCTCTCCCTCTGTTAGAAAGAAATACCAAGGCTCTTCATTCTTCATAAATACATTTATTTCTTGTTTGAATTCATATCACACTAGTTTTCTGCAAATTAATCCATCTATCCCTTTTGATAGGGAAAATAACAACCTCAGTTTGTAATATAAACCATTTACCATGTCTACAGATATTTATTTCTGAAGTCAGTGCCTATTTTTTTTTTTTTTGTCTTGAAATTATTTTAAATCCTTTTATGATTTTAAATGTTTTAGGACTTTTAACAAAATACTTATTTTCTGGAGCCAAAAGGCTGCTTACTGAAAACATTTGAAATGTTATGTATCCAAAGCTTATCCAAAACTATTTCTAGTGAAGATTGCAGAAGACATAATATTGAAACACAGTAAAACATACAAAATTAATTTTGAACGTTTACAAATAAGCTTTAGAAATCATAAATAGTGCCATTAATTGAACTTAACATTAATTTGAACTACATGAGTAAACCTTTTGAAAAACTAACTAGTCTCAGAGGATTATATTAAAATGTTGTTTTTTCTGCATAATGGAGTAAACAAGACCATCAGAGCTTTTTTTGTTCCAGTTCATTTTATTATTTTTCTCATTACATTTAATGTTTAATGTTTTTGTAAGACTTGTAAGAAAACACAATGCCACAATTACAGTGTTTTATTCCCGATTCAGAAATTCTCTACTTCCCCCTTCATAACCACAGTAATTCAAATTCTAACGAGCCCAGAAACACTGAACACACAAACCATTGTGAGGCAACAAAAGAAGCTATATTCCCTGTTCAAAAATAGCAATATGATGACAACATTACTATTTATAATGTAAAGCTATAAAGGAATATGACCTGGGAGTAGCTGTGACTGGAGAGTGAATGTCAAGAAAATTGAATAAATGTCAAGAGCAGCTGGAGAGAGTGCTCTCCTTAGATCAAATAGTTTATTTTTTCCTTGGGGTCATACATTTCAAATACAAAGCCAAATTAATTAATTTTATTAGGAAAAAAATATTGTAGAAAAGTCTCACAGTTTTTCTGTAAATAAAGGCCTCAATTGGTGGCTAGTTGGATTTATTTGGTCTATTTTGTCTAAAACTGTTGAGTCAGTACGTGATCAGCTAGGAAGAGGACTGAGTGTATTTGACATAGTGTGGTATTTTGCGTAATCTTTTATGGGTCTGTGACAATCTTTGTCACTGGTATGATTAAGGCTGAATAGTTTATGTTGTTAGCACCATAGCATAGTGAAATTGGCTGATTAAAATTATCGATGTTCAACATCGAACAAAGTATGTTCACAGGTTCACAGTACTGAGTCAAATTAAATGGAAACATTTGTTTATAGTTAAGTTTTTGGATATTTTGTTCTATTAGTAGAGAATAGTAGATGAGCATAAGCAGCTTTGTTATGTTTTTATCTTATTATCTGTTGCTAATTCTTTCCTTAATTCTACCTAATCATCAATATCCAATTCTAAAGCCTGGAACAAGCAGTTGTTAATCACCTGCTTTAATCATCTCTGTCAGATTCTTGTTGATTGCGGGAGTCACGGGGTGCCTCTCTCTCCTTCTTGGACTCCTTTACCACCTAAGCAGAAAAATGTGTGATTTTATCAGATAATAAAAACTGAGTAGTTAAAAAAAAACTGTGATATGTAACATGGTGACTTGCCTCTCCATCACGTATCTCGACAGTTTTGATAACAACCTTCTTGCCATGTCCAACATCAGAATGATGATCGTACTCTACCCAGCAAACATAAGAGACATGATATTAAATCTTATCAATTATAATGCGTCTAATTTAACTGGATCTTCACGACATTGTTGGTGGAATTAGGGTTGTAGAGCGACAGAAAGAAATGAGAAAACATTTATAGAAAATCTAAAAACATGAGTAAAACCTCAGGACTTACCGCCGTTACGCATACCCATAGATGTTATGTTCAAGATGGGAACGGTAATTCTGAGAACACATTAAAACACCTCAGGTTCAAAATATGACACAAGAGAATGTTTGTGGACACAAATCGGTGGACAGAACGTCTTTACCTGCTCTCCTCTCCTTCCAGTAACTTTCTATAGGTTGCAATCTCAATGTCCAGAGCCATTTTGACATTGAGCAAGTCCTGATATTCTCTCAGGTGACGAGACATTTCATCTTTCAGGTGGCGGATCTCCTCCTCCAGTCGAGCGATGCTGTCCTGGTAGTTTACGGCTTCCAAGCCGAACTGATCCTCCATTTCCCTCATTTGCCTCATTAGAGCCTCGTTCTGTGTGGGGCACATGAATGCAGAGGTGAACATGAGCATTTCCCTCTAGTCTCTGTGGCCCTTCGACTGGCTTCAACCACTTCTAGAAGATCAAAGCTCCCATAAATGAAATAAGCGCACTTAGGGCAGCTCACCGTGCTCTTGAGCGCATCAATCTCACAACTGAGACTCTGAATCTGCCTCCTGAACTCATTGGCTTCCTGCTTGGCCTGCCTCATAGCCTCTGCGTTGCGCTTTGCTGAGTCGGTCAGGTCAGCAAACTGTAGTGGAGAAAAGCAAAGGAAATGCAAGGGTCTTTCTGCACGGAGTATGCACATATATTACCATGGTTACATGCATGTATTACCATGGTTACGTGCATGTAATTACACATGGTTATGAGCTTCATGTATGGTGCATCCTTTCACCTTAGATTTATACCATTCCTCAGACTCCTGCATGTTCTTGGTTGCAATGCTTTCATACTGGGCTCTGATGTCCCTCAGTGCTGCCGTCAGGTCCGGCCGAACCGTGGCTTCCACTTCCATCTTCATCTGCTGGGTTTCAATGCTCACCTGTACATCTTGGATTTCCTGTTTGGAAATTATATGGGAAAGTTCATTCTTCGTGGTTCTTCTAAGATTCTACCACTTCATGTAAGATAATGACATACAGTATTAGGCCAGAAGAACCTTTGCCTAATACTGTGATGACCCTTACATTTGATGACCCTTACATTTATAAAACTGACCAAATAAGGTTTACACCTTACTCACCATTTAGTCATACAGAAGCTGTGGAACAGCACAATAAAGCTTCTTTGGCCTGCACCTTACCTCATCATGCAGCTTCTTGAGGAACTCAATCTCATCCATCAGAGACTCAATCTTTCTTTCCAGCTCCAGTCGGACAAGAGTGGCATCGTCCACATCCTGAAGGCAGATGGGGACATTATTGTATATGTTCTACACATTGATTCATCATTGCTGTGGTGAGCAAGAGTAAAAAAAAAAAATAACAAAAGAAAGGTAAAAAGTGCTTTTACAAACATCTGAATGCTTCTTAATGCAGGTGGTTCCTTCATCCATTTCTCATAGACTAACATTTGTTTTGATATCTCCACAAGTAAGGTACATGTAAATAAGATGTAAATGCATTTGTTTTGATATTTCCACAAGTAAAGTACATGTAAATAAAATGTAAATTCATTTACACAGTTAACTTTTATTTCTGTCTTATTTTCAAAAGATATTTTACATTTCTATGTTTTCAGATAATATCTACCATGTCAAATACATATTGTGCTGAATTAATTTATACCTTCTAGTAAAGTGTGTCTTTTCTAATCTTAAAATTTACATTACCTATTTTTTCACATTTAAACAGTCCGAAGTAGATATCTTTTAGCACAAAATTCTTGTGAGTGCACTTGTTCACATCCACTCTACATTATTTGGATTATTTTTTTAAGTTTGTATAGTATCTAAAAGTTTGTTCCTTAATTTTTCAGTATAATGACTAGAGGATGTCAGTGTTAGTCAAGATTGTTCAGAAAGAGTAGATGACTGATCACTGATCACTGATACAGAACAAAGGGAACGGATGTAAACTCAAATAAACAAGATAACTGTAGCTGTAACTGTATTAGTGATTGTTGTCAGCTGCAATTCCATCTTACACTCCAGAAAGAGAGCAGTGCTGACTCTTGGTTGATGCCATGGGATGCTAGACATCTCCACAAAATCTGGTGTATTAAACATATAGAGCATTTCCACTATATGCTACTAATTTTACAATAAAAATCTAAAAACTATGAATGTATCAAGAAAACACGCATCCGGAAAACATTTTGATGTCACAGCGTTAGGCTCTAGAACCTCTAGCTAGGTTATACATACAGAACCAGCCAGATAAACATCGTACCATCCAGCCCTCAAGAAAAGCCGTGGAAACTCTTCACAAGCTTCACAGTCTTTTTTTTCTTCTCAGAGAGCAACCAAAAAACGCTAAGCATTACCCCGCTATAAGTGGGAAAATTTTTCAGTGAGTGAGCAACTGTGTCATTCTTGATTAATTCTGCGCACAAGATACCACAGGAACACACAGCTGGCTTTCACGACACGCCAAAGATTACTAGTAGGTGAGCAAGGAGGTCCTCACCACGAGGTCTAACACTAATCCTAGTAATAGTGAATAACTTTTCTGTTGTTGGGGTAAGTAATGGACGGCAAAAACAGATTTGGAGTTTTTCATCGTAAAACGATTTTGTCGAGCTAAAAATCAAAGAAAGATGAAGGCTTCAAACATTCAGTTTATTCCCAAGGTTGAAGTACTAATCAGTTAGAAGTTTCGTCTCCCACCTTAAAAGGAGTCGTTTCATGGTTTATGTTGTTGTAATACAACCCATGCACATGGTGTTGTTTTAACTTACCTTTTATTTTTTATCATGATTACGCCATTATTAGCTTATTAAGATATATGTTCAGATATATATATAACAATCTGTGGGAGAGCAATAGCGCTTTTACAGTTAATCTAGAATATTGAAAAATCTAAAAAAATGAAATATTCCATTTTAATCTATTTAAAGTGTGTGTGTGTGTGTGTGTGTGTGTGTGTGTGTGTGTGTGTGTGTGTTTGTGTGCTTGTGTGCGTGTGTGCATCTGTTTTCAGTAGGTCACCTTTCGAAACAGGACCAGCTGGTTCTCAGCATCCTGCCTTTTCTGGGCCTCTTCATCTAACCTGTATACATACAGGATTTTTTTCAAAAAGTCAGTGACAACATAATTCACAATTACAAGATTAATGTATGTCTTACTTAACATAATATATAATTACATCTTAAAATGAAATATTTTGATAATTTTGTTTCTATACTTACAATCATCTAAACTGTAGTTACTTTTTAATGGATAGAAATCCTTGATATGTGGTTGGATGAAACATTAAAATACCCATAAAGGTTTTTATTATATATTATACTTTTTCTTATTTTTTTTATTAATTTTAGAATCTGCAGGATGTTTGCTGGAGGCATATAATCGATAGAAACATTTGTTCGTTTACCCCGTATTACAGACAGTAGTATACACACTATCTTACAGAATATTCTAAATTGTCCTGGTTTACATTGGTAGACACTGGGCTTTCCTGAGTGGGGCTTTTAGAGGGACTTTTTTACCAGTACACTGGCCTGTAGGTCTACGTGCTGTAACAAATGAGGGACCAGCTGGCAGGGAGCCTGAAGATCAATTAGCTAATGTGTTGCATAAAAGGATTCGGGCTAAGCCAGAAACTAGCGGGTCAAGCCATCCTCTCAGCAAAAGCAGGGAATTAGCAATCATTTGAAGGTCGTACACGCAATGTCAGTTATAAGTACATTTACCAATTGAATCATGTTGTATAATATTTTGCTTTTGCTATGATAACGTCTGCGCCTTTTGAACTATCTAAAACATTGGCCAGATGGCCTAGTCAAACTAAGCACATCATGGAGAGAATTAGATTTCATTTTTATTTAATCTTTTCTTGTTTTGCTTTCGTGCAGCCCAGATGTATGAAATTTTGTCGTTCTATGATTTGAGTGAAACATTTTTGATGGAAAAGTTCAGTATTACATCCCAGTTCTGTTTAAAGGATGCTTGATGTTTATGTTCTTCTATGTTTGTATGGCCAAGTTTTTTTTTAAGACTTAGTAGTTACGATGTTAAATAATAATCTTAATTAATATTATAAGCGCACTGTGTTATTAATGTTTCAGTAATTGCAAACTCTGTCCTAGATCAGTTAAGATACCTGATGGAAGCAGGGTGTGGCCGATGTGTGTGTGAGAGTGAGTGTCTGTCTGGGCTGCGGCTTCAGATTTTATTTAATTGGCATTGCAGGAATTCTACGCTGGTTAAAAGGGTATCTGGCAACCCTCGCACCCAAGACATGGGACCTCCTGGCTCAGTTCACATTGATTTTTTGCTATAGTTCTTTGTTTCCCTCAATGTCTTAACCATTCTCTCACTCTCCTCCACTGTACTGGCTCCACAAGCTCTGCCACTCAGTACTGCTGGATCTGTTCAATAATGCATTAAGTCTTAAGATAAATGAATTTGCAGTTTTGTCAATAAAAGGGGAGGAAATATAAGTGCATAAGAGGTCCCCCAATCATTTCTTATTCCATTTAGGACATTTGTCTTTCAATGTTTTCTCTCAATATTCATAATGTGTCTTAATTAGTTTACAATTTCCCGACACCATAACTAAAAAAATAAAGTTACTCATTTACTGTTTACTGTGGTAAGATAAATATTTGGCTTCCGTGCAATGACAGTATTTACTAGACACAACACAATAAATTACTAGCTAGCATTTACATATTCGTGATCAAAATCACATTGCTTTTGACTACTCACTGACTGGGATGTTAGAAGTGTATTCTATATTATTTGGGTATTAATCCAGGGAGTGGTTCTGCGTAGAGCACTGTGATGTGCAGGCTGAGGGCCAGTGTCCTACATTCGTGACCCTGGAGAACCATTACAGGCTATAGCAGAGTGAGATGATCAAGACTGCAGCCTCTTTGTCTCTACCCTCACTGGCTGGGCCACACCCATCTCAACAAAAAATTTAGATTTAACTCGAATTAATGTTCTTTCTGAGATCCATAAAATGTTGAATTTTGTATATGTGCATGTTTGGTGAGAGAGGGGGGCACATGCATGTTTACTAAAGTGGGGATGAGTTGGTGGTAAGAACTGTAAAATAAACAAATCTATCAGAGCCATCTAGAATTCTCATCACCACACCCTACAGGTCTGAAAAATAAAGACTGCTCCTGTCCACATTTCACATATATATATATATATATATATATATATATATAGAGAGAGAGAGAGAGAGAGAGAGAGAACATGAGATCATTTGTTTGTTTGTTTGCTTGTTTGGCCCTGATTGGTTGACAGTTTAACTTTTGATTTTAATCTTTTAGGTTATTTTTAGGTTACATTATATTTCTAAGATACTTAAAACTGCATTTTAGTTACCTACAGTATTATTATTTATTATTACTTATAGTTTTGTCAAGACATATGTGGATACTAAAATCTGTAATGGTTCTATAGTTTATCATAAATGTTAATTATTTATTAACCCTATATTACTAACCCGTTTATATGCTAACAACAGTTTCTCAGCCTAGTCATCTGTGTACTCAAAGACGTCCCCTCCCCTGAATCCCCTTGTTGAACGTACCTCTGCTTCAGCAAGGCCAGATCCTCTGCTAGGTTGTCCCTCTCCACCTGGAACTGGTCGCGCTCTTTCCCGAGCAGCTCCAGCTGCTTGCGGAGTTCCCTCATCTCCTGCTGGCAGAGCTCGCCGGCCCGGTTGGGAAGCCCATGTTGCTGCTTGCCCTTGTACTGACTGAGCTCCATCTGAAGTCCAGCATTCTGTTGTTCCAGGTAGCGAACCTTCTCGATGAAGCTGGCGAAGCGGTCGTTGAGCTCCTGCAGCTCCTGCTTCTCATTGCTGCGGGTGGTGAGGAACTCCTGGTTGATCGCTTCGGCTAACGAGAAGTCCACCTTGTCGTAGGACAGGCGAGGGGCGGGCGTGGCAGAGCGTACCCGGTAACCCACAGAGCGCGTGGACGGGTGAGGAGGTGCCGAGCTCAGATAGCGGCTGCCCAGAGCGGGCACGCGGGACGAGAGGGGCGAGTAGGCAGAGGAGGAAGAGGGTCCGGCGAAGGTGCGGCGGTAGGAAGTGCGGACCGAAGAGTGACTCATATTTGGATTCGGATAGGATTCTTGAGCACACTGTCTTCTCGTTTTCCCTGTTAGGATTTTACTGGCAGTGGTCAAAGCTGAGCGGCAGGAGGTGAAGCAACAGGACATCCAAGTCAGGCACGCGAGAGCTTTTATACTAACGTCTCTCCTCCCCCGCACTCAGTGTCTCGGGCTCTGGGAGGCTGCTCCTATCATTAACCATCAATCATTCTTCCACATGGCCATGGCCACTCCCCCCAGCAGCCCCCCTCATTCTCTATTCCTCCATTAACCCCAGACCCCAGCTGTGCCCCTCCCTTGGCAGGCGTCCTAACTGTCCCCTACATCAAGGCATCATATCCAAACATGTCCCCACCCGGCTGCCTCCTTGAGGCTGCACAGATTTCCACGTCTGTGTACAATAGCTTCTCTTCCAAATGTGTTCTCACTGTTAATAATTCATCCATGGATGCACTATTTTTAATTTTGCACAAGTTTCTTTCTCTGCATGGTTGCATGAAAAGGCTGCAGAAAACAGTTCTTGCTTTTTTTCTTGCCAATTCTTCGTGTAATAAGAGAAGGTATTGATGTTCTTGGATGCAGACGTAGAATAAGGAATGACTTTGCAGTTCTGCTCCTGAGCAATGTCTGTATCCAGTGTCTATTCTAATGTCATTTTTGCCGCAAAGGGTGAGGTTCACTGGCCCAGTCAAATATGAACATGTACTGAAAGGAACTTCCTGAAAGTAAGTATATGATTACCGCTTTATTAATATTTGAGCAATTCAAAGTTACAATTAGAATTAAATATTTATCACAGTTACGGCTCTTTCACAGTACACAGTGATTTTGTACTTAATCTGCTATTCATTTGGTCAGTGGTCCCACTATTAAGACAGCCAACCATAATTAATATGCAGCTTTGCATCTCGAGAGCAAATTTGTTTATATTTTGTGTCCATGTCCTTTAAGGTGTTTTATAAAAACTGCTTTCAGATTGGGGTCATGGCAATAAAATAATGCTCCTTCACTTCATGCCCTAGTCTGAAGTGTACAGCAAGAAAAAAAACAGTTTGGTGTTGAATATATTCTTTCTCATTTTCCTGCAAATTTGCAGAAGAGAGTTTTTAATAATATAGACATGTCTGCCTATGTAGAGTTAGAAACAACTCAATATTTTTTTATTATTTGAAAAGAAATAGATTTGATGATATTTTATATAAAGTAGAATTTTAAAAAAGACTGTTGCTTAAGGTTATTGACATGTCCTGGACACAATTCTGAAATCAATTGGCAAGTTGTTGTAAGGCTCAGGTCTCTCTCTGATGCTCCGGCTAAAAAGGAACAACATTCAGTAAGGCAACAGCAAATGCAATACAATTAGACTTCCTTCTGCTGTTATTTTTAAAGGGTAAAATAAAAGTATATAACCAAATAGATTGATATAATATATAATAAATAGTTCTGGTTTTAAACAGAGCTTTTGATGAATCTGCATACATCTCCAAAAATGTTCCAGGGGTAAGGTTTTTTAGATCATGTGGTTATATTGTGTGTGTGCGCATGTGTGCGTTTGTGTGTGAGAGGGAAACTGAAAACAATTTTTACAGATCAATCAAAGGGCAGAATATCAGCTTTTACTGTGATGCAAAACCGCACTGCTGTAAGACCAACTCTCTCACCCTCTGCCCTTGTTATCGACTAAAGTCACTTCTTAAAAGTTCATTTCTGCTTTGTGGTCTCCTACAGCTTGACTGCTGATCATGCCAGATTCCTGGGTCCATCCTTCTGTTCTCCTGTTCTTTTCTCTTAGTTTTGATTTTGGTTCTGGTAACTTTTACTACGCTGTTATCGTTTGCTGGCCATGCTGTTGCTGGTCATAGTACGCAATATGGTGTGAGTAGTTTCCTGGTTCATGGCCTTTGCACCATAATCCAATCATCCTGTCGTGCTGACAGCGAGCCTCTTCTCCTCCATTTCCCCCCCCCCCCCTAGCTCTTATTTCTCTTCCTTTCTTCCTGTTTCTCTTTCTTTGCTCTATGATTATCCCTGCAGTTACTTTTTGGGTTTTTCTGTTTTCACATAGTTGCCAATCAAGCAGTAACATTTTATGTCTTCTTCAAGCACTTTATTTAAGAAAACACTTGCACATTTCACACCCTATCCAACATACATATTTTTGCTTAACTTTTATACTGCTAAGAATGCTACAAATTTGTGGAATACAGAAAACCTTTTAAGCATTATGAGAATCCTGTGATTATTTGTGCAACGATATTTTCATCAGTGTTAAATGTGTGGTGTGACAATGATGTAGCATCACAGGGAAAGTAATATAATTATTTTTCAAAAATTAGTAGTTGTCATGCTCTTATGACAACTTAGCAGTTACTACTCCTATTATTATAGTTTTTTGTGATTGCGTTAATGTATGTGTAATGGTTCAACGCTAAGTCTGACCTTCCTCTTTTAAACAATAAACAATAACAATAAACGACTGTGGAACTTTTGCAAGTTTCTTTTGTTTTCATCACTTCCTTAATTGTGTATGAAAGGAGAGAGAAAGAAGAAAACCTCTTCAGAGAGAAAGATCAGATATCAGATATATTTAGATCAGATATAATTAGATCAGATATAATTAGATGATGTGCCTGTTTTTACTTGTTACATGGGCTTTCTACTAATAAAATACCAATTTACTGAAAATTTACTGAAAACTCCATTCTGTTCAAATGTTAAAAATCTTATATAATATATATATATATATATTTCTATTGATAGATTTTTGGGAAGTAAAATATCATTTGCTGGTGTTGTCTCCCTTTCATTTAGCAAGACGAAAAAGGTTCAATGAGTGCAGATGTAGAAACATGAAGAGAAGGTTCAACGAGTGCAGACGTAGAGACATGAAGAGAAGGTTCAACCAGTGCAGACGTAGAGACATGAAGAGAAGGTTCAACGAGTGCAGACATAGAGACGAAGAATATAAAATGACAATGAGACGCACACTACCAACACACATGCTGTGTCTGTTAGAGCAAGACAACATTAATAATTCAGATAGGGGTTCTGTTCCTTCCTGTTCATAAAACAATCAATATAACTTTAAGTTGTACACAGTATTGTTTAGATTATGTACTTTAATCCCACACAAAACACTTAGCAGTAATAAAAAATTCCAAAATTACAATTTCCCACGCAAGTACACAAAAACGTATTATGTTGATGCTGTGGCTATTTGATAGGGAATGGAAAACCCCATGTCGTTATAATTCATAATCATGACTGACAACTTATATAGGCTGATGCAGTATTAGAAGCAAAAGCAGGTGTAACTGCAGCACACATTAGTTTCATCTTCTTTCCATATGTTGTAGGTATAGGGACTGTTTAGTGGTTTATTTCTCATGACACTTTTGTCTGAAAGTTTATAGTCTGAATCCTTACCATAAAACCAGACATTCTGTTTGTGTTTTGTCAGAAGTGTGTGGCTACAATTTTTACCAACATAAATATTTAATATGCATGACGAAATTAGGTATATTTCTAATATTTTTTAATTTGTTCCCCTGAAGTACTTTTGGGTATCCCAAAATGTCTAAAATTTCTTCACCAAATATTCTAAGTAAATATTTATAATCAAATATGTACAAGAGTTAAAACAAAGTGCCACAAATACATGTACCTAACATATACCTAAGATAGATGACAGTATTTCAATGATACATTAAGACTTGATAGGTTTACACCTAGTACTCTCCTCCTTCATCTTCTGCATCCATACTATCTGCACCAACCTCCTCATAATCCTTCTCCAGGGCAGCCATATCCTCTCTGGCCTCAGAGAACTCTCCCTCCTCCATACCCTC